>SNQJ01S0124800.1:0-21887 GCA_010110895.2 Picea sitchensis | reverse complement strand
CTAAAATGTCCTATCTCAGGTCTCTTTCCTATGAAGGCTTCATCCGATGTTTTATCCTCCAGTATCCGGTGTGGGCTCTTGTTCTTCAAATACACAACTGTATTGCATGCCTAGACCGATAGAAACAAAGGAAAACTATGATCATGGATCATGGCCTTCACTGCATTGATGATTGACCGGTTCTTCCTCTTTGCAACCCCATTCTACTGAGGGTTGTAGGCCACAATCTTGTCCCTCTTGATCCCTGCCTCCTTGCAGAAATAAGTGAATTCATTGGAGGTGTACTCACCCTCGTTGTATGTCTCTAACACCTTGATCTTCCTTCCTGTCATGTTCTCCACCTTGTTAAATGTTTGAGTAGCAGTGAAAGATATTCTTATTGTATTATAATTATTCATGTCGGCCCTATTGCACCACTATAAAGCGTTAAATGTAATTTGTAAAGTGTCATTTGTCAAGTCGTCCCTATTGTGCCATTGTAAAAGGTCAAATGTAATTTATAAAGTGTATTTTTTAAGGCCAACCCTATTGTTCTCTAACAAAGTGTCAGGTCGGCCCAGACCTAATTTTAGGTTGGCCAACTAGTATTTATAAGAGAGGCTAGCGCCTCAATTGGAATAACACACAACACAAGCTCTCTAGTGCAAGAGAAAAGTGCGCAAGTCTTAGAGGGAGACACTACTGCAGTTAGGAAGTGATTTCATGGAGGATCTTGGTCTATCTCTTGAGTTTATCTTGGTTATATGGCGCACTACTCTTCCCTAGTCAAAGGTTTGAGAACGATATTCTGCTTCGTCAGTTCTCTCTTGGAGAGAGGCATTGTTCTTGGTTGTTGAATCTATATTGAGGAATTTTTGCTGGGTTTTTCCCCTAGAGGGTTTTCCCAGGGTAAATCTTGTGTATGTTGTGGATGTTATTCTTTCAGTGATCCTTTATATGTAGTTATCATAATAATTGTTTAAAATTTAAGATCACTCCTCTAGTTAAATACTTAAGATTAAAATTCAACATGGTATCAAAGAAGACCAGAAAGAAGGAATTTTCATAGCACAGAGGAGCTCACTGAGCAAAACAAGGGCATAAGAAAACTCTTCTAACCCTAACTCACCTTCTCCCTGGAGCAATTTTCAGTTTGGACAAGTTTCAAAAATTAGGGTTTCTGCATAAACCCTAGAAGGTGATGTTATCCACCTTGATGAAGGACGTTGGGAAAAGTAAGACCATCTAGGAGCTTGCCCTAGGAGGGCACTTTTATTCCCTGGATCAAAATTCCAAAATTTGAAGTTTGAAAAATTAGGGTTTCCTCATAAAACCTAAGTCAAGACGTCAAGGCAATTGCATAATCAACTTGGAGCAGAATTTAAACTTGGCATAGCGCACTCTCTGGTAAGTAAAAAATCCTTCTTTGAAATCTTATTTCTTATCGTATTTTCGTCATAGGGAAATATGACTACCAACACTAAGCTTGATGAGAATCTTGAGGGTGCTGATAACTTCCAAGCATGGAAGTACAGAGTGATGCTCATTCTAGAAGAGCATGACCTAGAAGGATTCGTTAATGAGGAAGTTCCAGAACCAAAGGGAGACGAAGCCAAGGAAAAACAAAAGAAGAGCTTGGTCAAGGCGAAGAGAATCATTGCAGATTCTATCAAGGATCATTTGATCCCGCACGTCTTGTATTTGACAAATCCCAAGCAGATGTTTGATGCCCTATCCAGATTGTATGAAGGCAAGAACATCAATCGAAAGATGACCTTGAGAACACAGCTCAAGAGTATGAAGATGCATAACTCAGAAACTATTCAGTCATACTTCAAAAGGGTATCATAGATTAATGAGCAACTTGAATCCATTGGAGACAAAGTAGAAGAAGCCAAAATCGTAATGACCACTTTGAATGGTCTCCCAAGATCATGGGAATCTTTCATTCAAGGAATATGTTCTAGAAGGAAGCTTACGAAGTTCAACAAACTGTGGGAGGATTGTACTCCGGAAGAAGCAAGGCTGGCGGAATGAGAAGAAAAACCAACTGATGATGATCAAGCCTTAGAAGCACATGCAAGAAAAGGAAAGAGCAAGAAGGAGGATCATTTCCATTCCAACAAGAAGTCACACAAGGGACAAAAGTACTACTCAAATATCAGATGCTTCATTTGTCAGAAGATGGGACACATTGTAAGATTTTGTCCCAACTTGAAAGATAAGGCCAAAAAAGGAAAGTATAAGAGAAATCATGCTCATGCCACAGAATATGAGTTAAGTGAAGAAGATGTTTTGATTTCATCTCTTATCAGAACAATCACCCATGGAAGTGACACATGTCTCATTGACAGTGATGCCTCCAAGCACATGACCGGATATAAGAACTCATTCTCAAATCTAATCTAGAAGGATTCACCTCATAATGTGAAATTAGGTGATGATTACTAGTACCCCATCAAAGGAGTAGGAGAAGCAACCTACAAATTGGATACCGAAAAACCCATGAAGATGAAAGATGTGTTGTATGTTCCTGGATTGAACATGAACCTCCTTTCCATCTCAACATTAGATAAAAAAGGATTCCGAGTCGCTTTTGTAGACAGTGAAGTACTTATGTGGCCAAAAGGAAAAACCATTGACGATGCAGTAATGATTGGTGTCCAAGAGGGGGGCTTGTACAAATTAAAGGGACACTCAGATTCAACACTTGTACATAATACAATGATTCCATGTGAATTATGGAATAGGAGATTCATTCATCTACACTACAAGGAATTACCAATCATAAGCAAGATGGTGACATGTTTTACCAGAGATTCGAGTAAACCATGAAGACATATGCAAGGGATGCGCACAAGGAAAGAATGTGAAGAACCCATTTATGAACAACGACAACAAAGCAAAGGGATCACTGGACATAGTACATTCAGATGTATGTGGACTAATGTCAGCAAACTCATTAAGTAGGTATGTATACCATGTCTCATTCATTAATGATTACTCATGTAAAACTTGGATTTATTTTTTGAAAAATAAAAGTGACGTATTTAGTAAATTCAAAGAATTCAAAGCTCTTGTAGAAAATATCTCTGAAAGAAAAATAAAGACTCTGAGGTCAGACAATGGAGGAGAATTCACATTCATTGAATTCAAGACATTCTGCAAGGAAGTTGGGATTAAGAGGGAGCTCTCTACTCCCTACGATCCTCAACAGAATGGTGTGGTAGGAAGAAAGAATAGAACGATCATGGAAGTAGTGAAATCCATGATTCATGATTAAGACTTACCGATGCATTTGTGGGCAGAAGCAATTAGGACCATTGTGTATGTGTAGAACAAGAGTCCCCATCGAGTACTTGGGAACAAGACACCTAAAGAGATGTTTACAGGTGAAAAAATAGAGGTCAGCCATTTGACAATATTTGGCTGTCCAGTGTATGTGCATGTCCCCAAGGACAATAGATCCAAATTAGACCCATTAGGCAAGAAGGGTATCTTTTTCGGATATAGCGAAACATCAAAGGCGTACAGAGTTTACATCCTCGTTCACCGGAAAATTTAGACGAGAAAAGATGTAACCTTGATGAAGATACAACCATCAGTAGATCGAGACATAACCATACATATGAGGTTCATGACGAGGAACCTGAAGTTCCCATAGTTGCAAATACATATGCAGGCACTAATGTAGTACCAAAAGAACATCATGATGTGGTAGAACCACAAAGACTTGAAGAGACTACTGCAAAGAAGAGAAGGCCATCTCGGGCTCGTGAGATTATTGATGATGTAGAAAAGTATGGAGCCCCAGATGGATGTTTCAGAGAAAGCAAGAAACCATGACCATATCCCAGTTATGTAGCACTATTGAGCAACATCATTGATGCAGAGCCTACTAGTTATGAAGAGGATGCAAAGAAGAAATAATGGAAGTATGCCATGAGTGAAGAGTACTAGTCAATAATAAAGAATGATGTTTGGGATGTGGTCTCGAGGCCAAAGGAAAAGATAGTCATCAGTTCCAAGTGGATCTACAGGATAAAGCATGCAGTAGGTGGAACGAGGTTTCTCCCAGAAAGAAGGAATATATTATTAGTAGACATTTTCTCCTGTGGCAAGATACACTTCGATTAGGACCATTCTCGCGATAGCTGTAGTGATGAAATGGAAGGTACACCAGATGAACGTGAAGACAACTTTCCTAAATGGTGTGATAGAAGAGGAAGTGTATGTGGAGAAACCACAAGGCTTCGAGACACATGACATGCAGACACATGTGTGCAGGTTGAAGAAAGCCTTGTATGGGTTGAAGCAAGCACCTAGATCATGGTATGGACGAATTGACAGTTTCCTAATGAGCTTGGGTTTCACCAAGAGTACATCAGATTCCAACCTTTATTTCAAGGTTGTGGATAGTGAACCTGTGATATTGCTACTATATGTGGATGATTTGTTTCTGACAGGAAACAAGAAGCTCATCGCTGAGAGTAAGAGTAAACTGGCTGCAGAATTCAAGATGAAGGACCTAGGCATGATGCATTAATTCTTAGGTTTGGAGGTATGGCAGAGACTGGATGAGATTTTCTTTAACCAAGGAAAATATGTAGTGGAGATCCTGAAGAGGTTCAGGATGTTGGACTGTAAGGCCATATCTACACCGATGGTGGCAAACTTGAAGTTGCTGTGTGATACAACTTCAGAGACAATGGATTCCACCATATACAGAAAAATGTTTGGTTCGTTGATGTACTTGATGAACATGATGCCAGATATATGTTTTGTGGTAAACATATTGAGTTAGTATATGGTTGAGCCTAGACATGTTCACTTGATTGCGAAAAAACATGTGATGATATACCTAAAGGGTACAATTGATTATGGACTCATATGTATCTTAAATTGTGAGATAAGACTGCAGGGCTACACAGATTCAAATTGGGCAGGAAATGTCACAAACCAGAAGAGTACATACGGATGTTGCTTTAGTTTGGGATCAATTGTGATCTTGTGGCTCAGTAGGAAGTACACTTGTGTAGCACTCAATTCTACAGAGGCCGAGTATGTGGAAGCATGTTCATCTTGTGGAAAAGCAGTGTGGCTTCAGAAGCTAATTAAAGGATTGTTTGATCTCAAGTTGGAGGTGACCTGTATCCTTTGTGACAACCATAGCTGCATAAAGTTGTCAGAAAACCCATTGTGTCATGACAAGTCCAAGCATATTGAGATCAAGTACCATTATATCTGAGAGATGGTAAAGAAGGGAGCAGTGAAGCTCCAGTATGTCCCTACCGACGAGCAGGTAGTAGACGTGTTGACTAAGCCTCTGTCGAGAGTGAAGTTTGAGTACTTCAGAGACAATCTTGGTGTGGTCCAGAAGGACTTTCCCCCATGAGAGGAAGTGATGTGTTACATATGCGACTCCAGGTGCAACATAGTGTGGTGCAGTAACAACAGGTTCATGTTCAGGTACTGACTGTGGCACCAGTCAGCCTAACCTTGCACAAGGTTAGTAGACGCGGATCCTTCGGGGAGTGTGTGTGTTCCCAACTTCAAGAAGTGTAAATCGTGGATCCTTCGGGGAGGGTTTATTTCCTTGATAGCTGGAGGGCCAACTTGTGTGGTTGGAGGATGACTAGCCTGGGGCTAGTGGCCGAACTTTGGGCCAGATGATTCCTAGCTTGGGGCTAGATGGGTAGTGTGTACACACTACATGGCCTAACCCTTGTGGTTAGATGTCTGGTCTATGTGGTGCGAGATGACTGGTATGCCAACTAGGGGACTAGCCTGGGGCTAGTGGCCGAACTTTGGGTCGGATAGTTCCTAGCGAAAGCTAGATGCCCAACATTGTGTGAGATGGAATAAATCCCCGCTATGACTGTTGAGCCCACTGATGAGATGATGGTAATGTACTGGATACATGTTGTACAGTTGGAAAACTTCCTATGACATATAGAACAAGACAATGATCATGTGTGCAGAAGCATAGAATGATGATGATCGTGCCGAGAAAAATACCTTCCTCGCTAAGAGGGAGTGTTAAATTTTTGAGTAGCAATGAAATATATTCTTATTGTATTGTAATTATTCATGTTGGCCCTATTGCGCCATTATAAAGTGTTAAATGTAATTTGTAAAGTGTCATTTGTCAAGTCGGCCCTATTGTGCCATTGTAAAAGGTCAACTGTAATTTATAAAGTGTATTTTGTAAGGCCAGCCCTATTGTGCCCTAACAAAGTGTCAGATCGACCCAGACCTAATTTTAGGCTGACCAACTAGTAATTATAAGAGAGGCTAGCGCCTCATTTAGAATAACACACAACAAAAGCTCTCTAGTGCAAGAGAAAAGTGCGCAAGTCTTAGAGGGAGATGCTACTGCAGCTAGGATGTGATTTCAAGGAGGATATTGGTCTATCTCTTGAGTTTATCTTGTTTATGTGGTGCGTTACTCTTCCCTAGTCAAGGGTTTGAGAAGGATCTTCTGCTTCGTTAGTTCTCTCTTGGAGAGAGGCATTGTTCTTGGTTGTTGAATCTATATTGAGGAAGTTGTGCTGGGTTTTTACCCTAGAGGGTTTTCCCAGGGTAAATCTTGTGTATGTTGTGGATGTTATTCTTTTAGTGATCCTTTATATGCAGTTATCGTAATAATTGTTTAAAATTTTAAGATCACTACTCTAGTTAACTACTTGAGACGAAATTTCAACACACCTGAGCTTTGAAATCTTTGAAATGATTGAAGACCTCATCCTTGGTCTCCATGAAGTAGATCCAGGTTGTTGAATTTTCATCTCAAGAAATTAACTAGAATACTGTTCTTAAACTTTTAATCAATTAGCATAATAACTGCATATAAAGGATCATTGGAAGAATGACATCCACAACATACACACGATTTACCTTGGGAAATTCATCTAGGGGAAAAACCCAACAAAACTTTCTCAATATAGATTCAAAAACCAAGAACAATGCCTTTCTCCAAGAGAGAACTAACAAAGCATAAGATCCTTCTCAAACCCTTGCATAGGGAAGAGTAGCAGACCACATAACCAATATAATATCAAGAGATAGACCAATATCCTCCATGAACTCACCTCCCAACTGCAGTAGCATCTCCCTCTAAGACTTGCACACTTCTCTTCTTGAATAGAGAGCTTGTGTTTTGTGTTATTCCAAATGAGGTGCTAGCCTCTCTTATAAATACTAGATGGTTAGCCTAAAATTAGGTCTGGGCTGACCTGACACTTTATTAGGGCACATTAGGGCCGACCTTACAAAATACACATTATAAAATATATTTGACCTTTTTACTTTGGCACAATAGGGTTGACTTGACAAATGACACTTTATAAAATACATTTGACACTTTACAAAGGTGCAATATGGCTGACATGAATAATTGCAATAAGAATATCTTCCGTTGCTACCCAAAAATTTAACACTCCCTCTTAGCGAGGAAGGTATTCTTCTTGGCACGATCATCATCACTGCTTTTGCGCTTTTGCACACTTGGTCATTGTCTTGTTGTCATTTTAAGAATCTATATGTCATAGGAAGTTTTCCAACTGTACAACATGCATCTAGTAAATTACCAACATCTCATTAGTGGGCTCAATAGTCATGGCAGGGCTTTCTTCTAGCTCACACAATGTTGGACATCTAACTTTTGCAAGGAACTGTCTGACCCAAAGTTCGGCCACTAGCCCTAAGCTAGTCCCTTGGTTGGAGCACCAGTCCTCTGGCCCCACATAGACCAGACATATAACCATGAGGATTAGGCGATGTAGTGTGCACATACTACACATCTAGCCCCAAGATAGGAATCATCCGGCCCATAGTCAGATCACTAGCCCAAATCTAGTCATCCTCCAACCACACAGGTTGGCCCTCCAAACTTTAGGGAAATACGCCCTCCCCGAAGGATCCACGATTTACACTTCCTGAAGCTAGGAACACACGCCCTGTTGGAGATATTACACTCACCTAGAATTATTTTCTTAAGTTTAATAGTCCAATGTTGAGAACGATTCCTTAAATGAGAATATTCTCTCTAGAGAATATTCCACTACAAAATAGGGCATTCCTCTTCAGTTCAGAGTCAATTACACTCAATTAGACTAGTGGAAGTCACCCATGCATGGCAACCTCAGTTTTACCACCAACAATTGCATGTGTCTCTCTCACTTCCACACATGTGTCTCATTTAACTGATGATTGCATGGATCAGTTAACTAGGACTAGGTGGCAGTTCACTCCAGTGTCTATCACTGAGTGTCTAGATCTCTCTATTTCACTACTATGGCACATTAGTTACTCATGTAACCTATATCGATTGTAAATTATTCACTCTTTGAGTGTGGAATATAGTTAATACAATTATTTGATTCTCTCTCTCTCTCTCGTTTTCGTCTTTTCTCATTTCTTCTGCAAACTGTGTATGTCCTTTGCTAGCTAGATCTTATCTATGCATGTTCATCCACATTTACATGGTATCAGAGCCAACGGATTGCTAGAAAAAAAAAAGACACACCAGACTCTTTTTGCAGGAACTGAAGATTGAAGAATGCAAAAAAGATGGATTATTCGCTGACAATACTTCTCACGCCTCATAACTATTTGGAGCGGAAGCCCAACATTTTGCTTCAGCTCAGATGCAGAAGCTTGTACCAAATAACTATGGCAATGGAAGTAGAGCCGGATTCCGTCGATGAGAAAAATGATTTTCTCAATAGACAAGCTATGGCCATAGGATGTATCTTCTAGTCTATTTCTCCTGAAATTCTCCACCAAGTATATGATGAATCACGAGCCTCAACTCCAAATGAACTATGGACCAGATTTGAGGTTCTATCTGGGAATAAAGAAGATTGTGAAAACTTCATGCAGGAGATTCAAAAGACAGATCTAAAAGAGAAACCATCAGAAGATCAAGTCTCTTATTCTGAAGAGTCTTCTACACAAGTATCTACACAAATTATTGTTCCATTAATTGCGGATGATATATACTCCATTTCAGATTTGTTTTCTGAATTTCATACGGAAGATATCATGCATGAATCTCAAGAGTCACATGCATAAAAGTTTGAATGCACCATGCATGCATCTCAGGATCAACATGCATGCGCCATGCATGCATCTCGGGAGACAAAAAGGGGGTCGCGCACATCAGATTCAACTATGATATTTCTGAGAAGAATTTATAGAAGAAAATTGGATATTTGAATTCCTCTCAGAAAAATGCCCAATTTCAAAAAACAAAATAGTTCGAAATGGAGTATGAGAAGTGAAGTTATGAGAATTTTTAAATTTGTAAAATTTTAGCGTTTTTCCGGAAATGACTGCACAATTTTCAAAGTTTCATCCAAACTTCATTTGGATCTTCTTCATTACAAAAAGAAAATGTGGATATGTGTGGACATCTCACTGGTGCATCTACTTCATCATATCCGTGCAAACATTTATATTTTCAACAAAATCTTCAACAAGCACAAACTTGCACAGTTGCAAGGTCTTCGTGGAGTGAAGGACACAATTGCTTAGCAACTGGTTTTTGTTCCTTCTCATTTTTTTGTTTTTTCTTATGCATTGTACCTTGAGGGGTTTTTTTTCCCATGAGGTTTTCCCTCTTTCCTCGTTTTTTAGTGTTTCATTATTATATGCACTGTACAATGGGTACCTAACATGGCCTCTATTGTCGGGACCCGTTCATCATGTGCACCCAAGTAGTGTTTAAGGGGGGGCGGGGGGTGTGTGTTGGAGATATTACACACTCACCTAGAATTATTTTCCTAAGTTTGATAGTCTAATGTTGTGAACGATTCCTTAGATGAGAATATTATCTCTAGGGAATATTCCCCTACAAAATAGGGCGTTCCTATTCAGTTCAGAGTCAATTACACTCAGTTAGACTAGTGGAAGTCACTCATGCATGGAAACCTCAATTTTATCACCAACAGTTGCATGTGTCTCTCTCACTTCCACACATGTGTCTCAATTAACTGATGATTGCATGGATAAGTTAACTAGGACTAGGTGGAAGTTCACTCCAATGTCTGTCATTGAGTGTCTAGATCTCTCTATATCACTACTATGGCGCATTAGTTAATCATGTAACCTATATCTATTGTAAATTATTCACTCTTTGAGTGTGGAATACAGTTAATACAATTCTTGATTCTCTCTCTCTCGTTTTCATCTTTTCTCATTTCTTCTGCAAACTGTGTATGTCCTTTGCTAGCTAGATCTTATCTGTGCAGGTTCATCCACATTTACACGCCCTCCCCGAAGGATCCACATCTTCTGACCTTGTGCGAGGTCAGGCTGACTAGTGCCATAGTCAGTGCCCTAAAATGAACCTGTTGTTACTGCACCACACTATGATGCACTTGGAGTCGCATCTATAACACATCACTCCCTCTCATGAGGGAAAGTCCTTCTAGACCACACCAATCTTGTCTTTGAAGTACTCGAACTTCACTCTCGACATAGGCTTAGTCAACATGCCTGTGACCTGCTCGTCGGTAGCAACATACTGGAGCTTCACTGCTCCCTTCTATACCATCTCTCAAATATAATGGTACTTGATATAGATATGCTTGGACCTGTCATGACACACTGGGTTCTCTGACAATTTTATGCAGCTCTGGTTGTCACAAAAGATACATGTCTCCTCTAACTCGAGATCAAACAATCCTGCAATCAACTTCCAAATCCATACTGCTTCGCCACAAGATGAACATGTTGCCACATACTCTGCCTCAATTGAACTAAGTGCTACACATGTCTTCTTCCTACTGATTTGTGAGATCACAACTGATCCCAAAACTGAAGCAACATCCAGATGTAATCTTCTGATCTGTGACACTGCCTTCCCAATTTGAATCTGTGTAGCCTTGCAGTATTATCTCAAGATCTGAGATATATTTGAGTCCATAATCAATTGTACCCTTCAGGTACCTCATCACATGTTTTTCCGCAATCAGGTGAACTTGTCTAGGCTCAACCATGTACTGACTCAATGTGTTCACTGCAAAACATATATCTAGCCTTGTGTTTGTCAAGTACATCAACGAACCAATCATCTTCCTGTATATGGTGGCATCCACTGTCTTTGAATTTGTATCACATAGAAACTTCAAGTTCACCACCATCGGTGTAGATATGGCCTTACAGTCCAACATCCCAAACCTCTTTAGGATCTCCACTGCATATTTTCCTTGGTTAAGGAAAATCCCATCCGGTCTCTGCCATACCTCCAAACCTAAGAAGTAATGCATCATGCCTAGGTCCTTCATCTCGAATTCTGCAACAAGTTTCCTCTTACTCTCATCGATGAGCTTCTCATTTCCTGTCAGAAACAAATCATCCACGTACAATAGAAATATCATAGGTTCACCATCCACAACCTTGAAGTAAAGGTTGGAATCTTCTGTACTCTTGGTGAAACCCAAGCTCATCAGGAAATTGTCTATCCGACCATACCATGCTCTATGTGGTTGCTTCAACCCATACAAGGATTTCTTCAATTTGCACACATGACTCTGCTTGCCATGTGTCTCAAAACCTTGTGGCTTCTCCACATACACTTCCTCTTCTATCACACTATTCATAAAAGTTGTCTTCACATCCATCTGGTGTACCTTCCATTTCATCACTACAACTATCGCAAGAATGGTCCTTCCTTCTTTCTGGGAGAAACATCGTGCCACAAACCTTTCCTTGTACTTCTCTATGCTTCCATTCATTGCATGCTTTATCTACTAGATCCATTGGAATTGACGAATGTCTTTTCCTTTGGTCTTGGGACCACATCCTAGACATCATTCTTTATGATTGAATGGTACTCTTCAATCATGGCATCCTTCCATTCTTTCTTCTTTGCAACCTCTTTGTAAATAGTAGGATCTGCATCAATGATGTCGCTCAACAATGCTACATAGTTGGAATATGGTTTTGGTTTCTTTCTTTCTATGAAATTTCCATCCGGGGCTCCATACTTTTCTGCATCATGAATAATATTACAAGCCCAAGCTGGTCTTCTCTTCTTTGCATTCATCTCTGCAGGTCTCTCTGATTCTACCACATCATTGTTTTGTTCAGGAACATGTTCTTTTGGTACTACATCAGTGCCTGCATCTGTATCTCCAACTTTGGGAGCTACATGTTCTTCATAATGAACCTCATCTGTATGGTTTTGTCTCAATCTATTAAAATTTATATACTGATCGAAGGTAATATATCTGCTAGTCTCAATCTGCCAGTGACCAAGGATGTAAAATCTGTATGCCTTCGATGTCTCGCTGTATCCGACAAAGATACCCTTCTTGCCTGAAGGGTCCAACTTGGATCTCTTGTCCTTGGGGACATGTACATATATTGGAAAACTGAATATTCTTAGATGGTTGACCTCTGGTTTTTCACCTGTAAACATCTCTTCTGATGTCTTGTTCCTAAGTACTTACTGAGGACTTATGTTCTACACATATACATCAGTCCTAACTACTTTTTCCCATAAATGCATTGGTAAGTCTTGATCATGAATCATTGCTTTTACTGCTTCCATGATTGTTCTGTTCTTTCTCTATGCCACACCATTCTACTGAGGATTGTAGGTAGTAGAGAGCTCCCTCTTAATCTCAAATTCCTTGCAAAATGTCTTGATTTCATCAGATGTGAATTCTCCTCCATTATCTGACCTCATAGTCTTTATTTTTCTTTCAGAGAGATTTTCTACAAGAGCTTTGAATTCTTTGAATTTGATAAATACATCACTTTTATTTTTCAATAAATAAATCCAGGTTTTACATGAGTAATCATGAATGAATGAGACATAGTATACATATCCGCTTAATGAGTTTGCTGATATTGGTCCAGATACATCTGAATATACTATGTCTAGTGCTCCCTTTGCTCTACTATTGCTGTTTGGAAATGGGTTCTTCTCATTCTTCCCTTGTGCGCATCCCTTGCATATGCCTTCATGGTTTACTTGAATCTCTGGTAAACCTTTCACCATATTGCTTACAATTGGTAATTCCTTGTAGTGTAGATGAGTGAATCTCCTTTTCCATACTTCACACAAAGTTACTGTATTATGTACAAGTGTTGAATTTGAGTGTCCCTTCAATTTGTACAAGCCTCTCTCTTGGACACCAATCACTACTGCATCGTTAATGGTTTTTCCTTTTGGCCACATAAGTACTTCACCATCTACAAAAGCGACTCTGAATCCTTTCTCATCTAGTGTGGAGATGGAAAGAAGGTTCTTCTTCAATCTAGGAACATATAGCACATCCTTCATCTTCAATGGTTTTCAGGAATCCAATCTGTAAGATGCTTCTCTTACTCCTTTGATGGGGTACTGGTAATCATTGCCTAGTTTCACCTTATGGAGTGAATCCTTTTGTATCAGATTTGAGAATGAGTTCTTATATCTGGTCATGTGATTGTAGGCACCACCGTCAATGAGCCATGTGTCACTTCTGTTGGGCTCGTGATTTGGATAAATTAATGATAATGATTAGATCCTTTTTGTTCGGTATTCCATGTGTATTTTACTATTTTGAAGAAGTTTTGAAGGATTCTTATACCAAATCATCATAACTTATACAAGATACAAATAATTAAAGTTTTGTGAGGGTTTTAAGTTTAATTCAACATGATTTAATGATTCCAAAGAGCTAATACGCGATCTCCGTGTCATAGGGAAAAATCGCATGGCGTTTTTCCATCCAACAACTCATCTGGTACTCCATTCGACATTGCATTCAGTACTCCATCCGGTACTGCATCTGACACTCCATCCTGCACTAAAACCATGGGCGAGTTGGCGGTTGTTATATCGTCGGCCTGTGATGGGAAAATCAACGACATGGGTTTTTCTCGTGCTCGTGGCCTCCAGCTACTGAGCTCTTGACATCTTGGATTGGGTTGTTATGTTGAGTGTTGATTGGCTCGCTTGGTTTCTAGAAACCACCGACGATTAAAACACATTTAATGTAATTTGTTGTTTTTAGAGGAGGTCGACCCTTCTAGTGGTCAACCTCTCGACTTGTAACTCCTATAAATACCACAGTAGTGGTCAGACAAGTGTTAAGTTAAGAATTGTGAAGCTAGCATTGTTGTTACTGCGTAATTCGAGACATTTTCATAAATTCGTGTACGACTGTGTTTTTAATTCAAATGACAAAATCATGTTACTTGAGCTCGTGATTCATTGTTTAGGAGTAGCCGCGACCTGCTGGGGGTGCCACTAGTGGTCTGAATGAATAGTTAGATAGTTAACTTGTGCAATTGCTATTTCTTTCATTTTCTTGTACATGCATTTTTATCATTTTTTATTTACTGTATATTTGCTGATTCATAGTTTAATTGTTTCAGTTTTCCTTTTTGCAGGTTGCTTATGAAGGATAGTTAATATGCTGTGTCTTTTTTAATTAATAGGAAATAGCTTGCAAGATTAGCCACTAACCTCGTTGTGTGATTAAATGATAGTTAGAATTTCTGTATGCTGAAATAGAATAGTTAGAAGTTAAAACAGAGTTAAAACAGAGTTAAAACAGAGTATTGAGGTAATGTTTTCTTTGGCAAGGTTTCGATGGATGATTAGTTGTTAGCTTTGATTTTAGTTCTCAGTTTGCTTATCTAGTTTGCTCAATTAGTTTGCTTATTAATTCTCTTGTCATATCCTGAAATAGAAATAGGATTTTGAGTTATGTTTTTATGAGTATTTCCATTTGCAATTTAAATTGTTAAGAATAAGAGTAGTTTAGTTTACTTCATGCAATTTCCATTCTAGATCTAGATTGCAATTTTAATTCGAAGTTTGATTTTGAGTTTAGTTCTTAGTTGTAAGTTTCTAATTGTGTGAATTTGATTACATTAGCATATGAGTACATTTGAATTCGGTAGAATAGTGTTTTCTTATTGTTGATGATGAATTCATAAATTGAAGGATCACATGGATTTCCAGGGTAGTTGATATTTCTTCTATAATGGCTAAGTTCTCGTTAGATTGACTGATTCATACCTTTCACTTCGCTATAGAAGTTAATATTGAGTTTATCCCTCTTGAGTTATCACTAATTGTTAAATGCCATCGTGATGTCATAAGACACCAAAGACATAATGATCAATATTATATTTGAAGTTTTCTTGTTATTGTAGCTTAAAGAGTAGTTGTTGATTAATCTTTGAATATTGTCATAATGCTTTCAATTCTGTAGGTTAAGATTTCCTTTTGTAGATTAGAAGTAATTATGAAGTTTATCTTAAGAATAGAGTTCACTTGCTTAATAGTTGATTAGTTACATGTTAAGTAGTTTTAATTAGTTTACTTGCTGCATAAGTTTTCATAGGTTAAGTTATTTAATTGCTTATTTGCTTACTTGTTGCTGCTCATTGAATTTGAATAGATTAATTAGATTAGCTTTATATTGTTATTGTTCATCAAATAGATTAAATAGATGGCTTTCTTTTTCTCATTAGATTGATTAAGTTAACTTGTTCATTTTAGGGTTTTCATTTTTTTCTTTAGGACAATCCATCGATCCATTGTTCAAAAGTTATTTAGGGTAAATAGTTTAAGTTCCTTGATAGGGATTTGATCATTGATAGTCTTTGCTTAAGTAGATTAGCCCTTAGATAGACCATTTCTTTAGTTAGACTATGTTACCTCTAGATTTTCTACCTTGGCATATATAGTGCTACAACTCTAAGTTTACTTACCCCGGGTTGACAATTTAATTGAGAGTTTTTAGTGCATATAGAACACCCATCATTTTTTCACGTCGTTGTTGGGGAGTTGTCTTAAGGTAGGAAATAGTTAAAAAATAGATCATTTCTAAACTTTAGCATTAGTTTGGTGGCGGGGGAACTTTAAGACGAGAGGCAAGAACCTGTGCATCTGTTATAGTAGGTTCCCCCAAACCCAATGGTAGTTTTTCGTTTTGTTGTTTGCTTTCATGAAAATACCTAGGGACCCAAAAGGTAGATACATTAAATCCAAATCAAACCTTTCAACCAAGGTTCCTTCCGATATTTTTGGGGGAAGGAACATTCCACTCATAACCTTCGCATACCGGTACCGAAAACATGAACTAGCTCAACCCAAAGAGCTAAAGCAGTCTCTGAAGAGACTAAGACATGGAGCACTATAGAACAAAAAATTGAAGCATTAGTAATAGTGGGACATGAGGCAAGACCACTCAAGCCTTCCACAGAACCAAACAATACAACCTTTGTTTTCTTACCACCATCAGGAGATCCTAATTTTGAATATATCATAGACCCTGAACAGGTGAATACTTTGTTTGGTAGTTCAGCCAATATAATTGTCTCTCAAATTGACACAGAAACTTTGGCACCATTAATCTCAACCGGCTCGAGTAGAGTCCTAGACATCCAAACAGTAGGAAGACCTTCCCATCAGAGGGATACCTTTCTTAGACAAGAACCTTGGGATACCTTGTTCTCTCCAAGGATAAAACCACTTAGGTACTCTTTTTTTGGAAACCAAACTATTATGGATGATCAAGATGATCATAACAATGTAAGACACGAGGAGGGAGAAGAAGCTGGAAACTAAACCGAAACTACCTTAGGGTTTCCAATTTTGGACACCACACTGAATGTCAATATGAAAAATATTCTCCTCTCAGCACTTCCCACCTTTTATGGTAAAAGAAGTGAAGATCCAGATACCTTACTATTTGAGTTCGACATCTTGTGTAGGAGCTACAACTACTTACAAGATGCCCATAAACTAAAACTCTTTCCTGCCACCCTCAAGGAATCTGCACTAAGATGGTTCATGGGGTTGGGAGAGTCTAGTATTAGGTCTTGGGAAGCCATGAAAGATATCTTTCTTAAGAAGTACCAATACTACTGCAATACCAAGGAGTCTCATAACGATATTTTCAAAGTCCAACAGTTAGAAGACGAGAATCTCGATGATTATATGGAACAATTTGCTTATATCTCCCAGAAATCAAAATACCATGACCTTCCAGATGATGTAGTTAGGGATCTTTTCCTCAAAGGGATTTCAGAAGAATACCTGGAGATACTTAACCTGATGGCATCAGGTGACATCTCCCACAAACCATTTTCCTTAATCTGAGAAATGTGTAAAAATTACTCAAGGAGTAGAGATAAAACATGGAAGAATGTTCGAGATCCTTACAGTAGAAACTTAAAACCAGTTAGTTCAGGTGGTATCACGAGAGTAGAGATAGGGAACCTTTTAGAGAATTTCAAAACAGATATCTTAAGCACAATAGGTTCCCAGTTGGACACCCTCAAGATTAAAAAGAAACAGGAGGAGGAAAATGCAACATTGAGCATATATTTCCCAAGATGCAGGAGGAGGCATTCCTCAAGGGAATGCCCATTAGATAACATTTCATTTCGTGGCTTCTGCACAGAGGAACACTCAAATGAAAAGTGTCCATCATTGCCCGATTTGTTAGCCATATATAGGAGTGGGGATCTTGTGGAATCCTCTTATGCACCTAGGAGGCCATGGAAGCCTAGGAACCAACCTACATACCCAGATCCACAACCTCAAGTTCCACCCTATCATCAACAACCACAACAATGGAACTCACCAAGTTGGAAAAATTGGTCTACAAAGTACCAACATCCTTGTCTTCAAGGATGGAGAGGAGGACACAACCAAGGGAACCCTCAAGCTCCACCTGTCCCTATGACCAACCATCCTTACCCTCAGTTTCCATCAAACATTCTGCAAATTCTGTTAGGTTTTGTTCCACCACCTTTACATCCTATTCCACAACAACAACCGCAACAATATCAGAATGCAAGATCCCAAATACCAACATTATTACCGACACAACCGTTGCCCAATCCCAATAATAATCCCACTCAACCTCTTCACAATGTTGAGATGCATGCTTTCCCGACATATGTGATTTCTCTTGTTCCATTGCAAGAGATTCAAGTAAGGTCAGGAAAAGTTCTGGACATGCATAGACCTTCAGTAGTCATCCAGGAAGAAGAAGAAGAGGAAACCCCCAAACAACCCACATATGACACTAGGTGGGAAGATGTTATTATTCCTAAGAACCAAGAACCCAAGCTTCCCCAAAATGAACCTTCACAAATTACGAAGGCCCCTCCTTATCCAGAAAGATTAGTAATCGAGAAACCAACCGCCCGACCGGAATTTGACATCTTGAATGAATTGAAGAATATTTTTGTCAAGATTCCCTTGCTACAATACATTAAGGATATTCCAATCTATAGTAAGGTGGTCAAAGAATTGTGTATTAAGAAGCCAGGAAGGAAGCAGAAGGATCCTCCAATAGTACATTTGATAGGATAACTTTCTGAGTACATATCAGAGCAACCTAAGGTAGAAAAATACGGAAACCTAGGAAACCCCGTAGTGACCATAACCATTAATGAGGTTTCCATTGGGAACACTCTCATAGACCTAGGGGAATCCATCAATGTTATGACCATTACTACCTTGGAGGAATTACAGTTAAAACCTCTTCTTAGATCTACCCCAACCATTTTGGAATTAGCAGATAAGACTAGGGTTATACCCGAAGGAATTTTGGATGATATCATAGTTACTTTAGCCTCATGGGAGTACCTAGTAGACTTTTTGGTCATCCACTCAAAGAATCCTACCAAAGGCCATTCCGTTATTTTGGGAATACCTTGGTTAGCCACAACCAATGCATTTATTGGCTGTAGAGAGGGAGAAATGACCATCTCAAATGGAATTTCTATCCAAAAGCTCACCATATACCCTCCAACCCAACCTATCATGGAGAATATATGGTGGCTTGAATGTCCATATGATAATTAGGACTGGGAAGAATCCGTGTTGCCAAGTGACCATGCCTGGGCACTTTAGGAGCACACAACGAAAAATGTGCTAAACCAATTTATTTCTACTATCACGTGTGTTGATTTTCCACAATATTTTCCCCAATTTGAGTACATGTTTGGGGAAGAATTTTAGGAACAATTGGACCCATCCATTATGTCTTCGACATATTTTATCTTCGATATAGATGAGTCTACAATAGCTTATAACATGCCCTACGAGATTAGTCCAAGGAAATTTCTACATATAAACTCACGGCTAGATGCAGACCAACAAAAGCAGTTAGTAAGTATCCTTAAAGAGAAATCAGGGGCATTCGCCTGGGAATACACTGAAATGAAGGGTATACACCCTGACACATGTATCCATCACATATATACCCAGGGGGAAGTAACACCTGTTAGGAAACCCCAGAGAAGGATGAACCGAACACTCAAAGATATAGTAAAATAGGAGATCCAAAAGTTATTAAATGTCAAATTTATTTGTCCCATCTCCAACAGTAAGTGGGTGTCCCCGCTTGTAGTAGTTCCAAAGAAAGTGACCGGGAAATGGAGAATTTGTGTTGATTTCCAAGAACTCAACAAAGCCACTCTAAAGGACTACTTTCCTCTTCCTTTCATTGACCAAGTTTTGGATACCCTGTCTGGAAAGAAATATTTTTCCTTTTTAGATGGATATAGCAGGTAAAATCAAATTCTCATAGCACTCAGGATCAGGACAAGACTACCTTTACTTGTCCTTGGGGCACCTATGCCTATAGGGTCTTTCCATTTGGATTGTGTAATGCTCCTGCCACATTTCAACGAGCAATACTAGGGATATTTGTTGATCTTATTCATGATTGTGTGGAGGTATACATGGATGACTTCACAATATATGAAAATACTTACCAGGAAGCCTTAGAAAATTTAGAAAAAGTCCTTATCAGATGCCAAGAAATGAACCTGTCTCTAAGTCATGAAAAATGTAAAATGTTGTTGATTGAAGGAGTGGTTATGGGGCATCACGTTTCATCTGAAGGGATCAAAGTTGACCCAAAAAAGATTAAGGTCATCGCCAGACTTCTACGCCCCAAAACTCAGAAAGAGGTGAGAATCTTTCTTGGACATGCCAGATACTACCAACTGTTTATTGAAAATTTTACAAAGATTTCTGCACCCATGTTTGGATTGTTAATAAAGGATGTTGATTTTCTTTGGATTGAGCAGAGTCAAACTGCCTTTGAAACCCTAAAATCTAAGCTGCCTGTGGCACCCATTCTTAGGGGGCCCAATTGGGCTCTCCCATTTCACATATCCACTGATGCCTTCGACACCACAATAGGAGGAGTATTAGGGCAGAAAGAAGACCAACAATCCTATGCCATTTATTTTGTGAGCAAGAAATTGTCCCCTGTCGAGCTAAACTACACAGTTACCGAGAAGGAATTCTTGGCAGTAGTTCATGCTATCAATAAGTTTCACCACTACATCACATGTTACAAAGTATTTGTACATACAGATCATTCTTCCATTAGATTTCTCATGAATAAACCAATAACTAATGGTCGAGTGACTAGGTGGCTCCTTCTATTGCAAGAGTTTAATATCACCATTCTTGACCGACCTGGAAAAGAGAATTTGGTAGCTGATTTTATTTCACGAATAAAAAATGAGGAAGATGATATTCCTGTAGATGATAGTTTCCTAGACGAGCACCTTTTTTGCCCTCTCTGTAAATACCCCATGGTTTGCAGGTATGATAAACTATTTGGCTACTAATAAGTTACGGTCTCATTTGTCACCTCATGAAAAGCGTAGAATTATTACGCAGAGTGCCAATTACTCTTGGGTTAGCCATGAATTTTTTTGTACATGTCCTGATTTGATTATTCGTAGATGTGCTCGAGAAGACGAGATACCAAAAATACTACAAAGTTGTCATGATGGACCATGTGGTGGCCATTTTTTTTAAAAACATACAACATATAAGGTGTTACATTTAGGTTACTATTGGCCTAGCATTTTTAAGGATGCTGCCAAGTATGTGGGGAGTTGTGATAGCTGTCAAAGGATAGGAAGACCCACGTTAGCTGACGAAATTCCCTTTCGTGCCCAAGCTATGATAGAACCTTTCGAGAAATGGGCCTTTGACTTTGTAGGACCAATTTCACCCATGTCTCGTAAGAAAAATCATATTTTGGTTTGTATAGACTATGTCACCAAGTGGGTAGAGGAAAAATTTAGGGCTACAAAAAAATCTATTGTCGAATTTATTTATGAAGACATCTTTACTCGTTTCAGTGTTCCTCGTGAGATTGTTACAGACCAAGGCACTCAATTCACTTCCAAGCTAATGAGAGAACTAACAGAGAAATATGGGATTAAACACTGTAAATCTTCTCCATACCATCCACAAGTTAATGGTCAGGTAGAGTCTACAAAAAAGGTTCTGGAAGCTATCTTAATCAAGACTGTTCAATTACATCATCGATATTGGGTTGATAGGCTTCCAAAGGATTTGTTGGCATATCAGATCACCTGGAGAAACACCACTGGGCATACCCCTTATGAGCTAGTGTACAAGAAACAAGTACTTCTACCGATAGAATTTCAAGTAAGGACCTTCCATATTGCCACAGAATTGGGACTAAACTTAGATGAGGCTCATAAACAACGAGCCCTACAATTAAATGAGTTGGATTAGATTAGGCAAGATGCTATCCAACGAACAATATTAGTCCAAAACCAGAGGATCAAGTGGCATGACAAGTTTATTAATAAGAAACACTTCCAACCTGGTGATTGGGATTTGTTGTTTGAATCCCGATTTAAAACTTTCAAAGGAAAAATTACCACTCGGTGGTTGGGTCCTTACGAGGTAGTCACCTATATGACAATGGAGTTGTGAAAATCAAAACAATTGACGATGGACAAGTCTCCTTTGTAGTAAATGGACACCGACTCAAACTTTATCACATGCCCATTTCCAAAGAAGATTTTTTACAGGTCATGTCGACTGAAAAGGAGTTGGCCTTAGTATATGGGGAAGTCCCCCCTTGTTCTTGAAT
>SNQJ01S0124799.1:8677-26548 GCA_010110895.2 Picea sitchensis | reverse complement strand
ATGATTCATATTTACATCAAACACTATTGGGTCCATTACCCAAACCTTTGTGCTATGGGTCTTTCTTCAAGGGTTGACATCAATGACAAGAAACCTTAATCAACAGATGTAACTCTTAATCATGATCAATGTTCGTGATATTTTTGGGATGATCAACGGTCATGATAAAATCCTAGAATTCTTCCTTTTGGCAATTTGCAAGAGTCTTCACTCTCGTGTCCCGATAAAAAAATCCCCGGTGGCTTCTGAATATTTACCACATGTCGCTCGCGATCCAACGGTCGAAATGATTTCGGGATTTCGATGATCATGAATCCTTGTTTCTCACCACCATTATGCACCTGAGTTTTGAAACCCCGATGGTTTCTGGATCTTCACCACTTTTCTTATAATGACAGATGATTCTGATGCTTTCGGGACTTTGATGAGTCCATCCCACTTTGCATACATAAGGTTAAACCTCACGCGCCTTTCTCCATCTCTGATGGCTATCAGTCCTATGTACTAGATCTGTGATGCTCCTCCTCCTGATATTTTCCATCTCTCAGACTTGGAAGGTTTTGTAAGTGTCGAAGACCTCAGTCTTCAATTCTTCCCTGCTGAGAATCTATACTCAAAAGTGCTATCCTTCCTGAGCTTCATCCTCTTTTAATATTCGACCTCTTACACACCTCTTGCGTTTGAAAATCTCGAATAACTCATATTCGAGGAATTTTCTTGAAAATAAAATACCTTACGCCCACCTGGATTTCTCTTAGGTTATCCCTTCGAAACTTGGCCTCTTCTAGCCTCTATTCATTCCTTGCACTTGGATCCTCAAGTTACCTCTGTCCTCTCTCTGAACCCTTCTCTCTGAGTCATTCTAAGACTTAGTCAACGCACACCTTGCATTTGTGAATGCACACCTTGCATAAACTGTTTGGAAGAGAAAGGATTGGAACTGATCCACTTTCGTTACAGATTTATAAAATCGTCTTCTCGAACTCTCATACAACAATGAGAATGAAACAAATACCACATACAAAATGAAATATTCATTCAATCAAATTCATATGAACACAGTCTAGTTTGGGACAACTTTTTGTATGTTCTATTCATTTAGAAAAGAGAAAAATACACATGGTGTTCCTCTACTCTATTCTACTCTGGTTCTACTACCATCCTTTCATACTCTACTCTATATATCTCTATTACAAATTGAAAATCAGAATACCTAAGGACTTCCTTTGTGAGCTCTCTCGTCCTGCTCTGAAATCTATCATTTCAAACTTAAAATTGTTACCTACTCTGTCCCATTACAATAACTGTTGATTACTATCAAACAGAGTCAACACTCCATGTCTGCGATTTCTTACAGTCCTTAGAGACTTTTCAATCAAGTTACAATATTAAAATTCCTCAACAAAATATCTCAACAACCCAATTAAATTCTAAGTTAATTCCCGATTTGAATTTCAAGCATTGCTGAAATCTCTTCTGATTGCCTCTACGTGTGCGTTGTCGAACTTGAAGGCGATGCTCTTGCATCATACTCCCCTGGTTAAAAAAAACTATGGACTCCTGTCCATGAGATCCTGCATTGTCTTTCCATGCTTCAAAATCTCTGGTTCTATGACCCAACTTGCATCTTGCATTGGGTGATCTTTCCATTTCACTAGATACTCAGGATATGTCTTCCTCTTGGTTTTCTTTCTATCTCTCTTCTCACTAATTCTCTCCATCTGAGGTTTATTTTTTGTGGCTAATTTCTCTTCCCACTAAATTTATTTATGATCATTTGATCCTCCTGCTTCATCTCTCCTGTAAGGATATAAGTCTACAACATTGAATATTGACAATATCCCAACAGTTTCTGGCAACTCAATCTCATAAGCATTGGCTACGAATTTTCTATGAATCCTGCATGGTCCAATCTTTGTCATCTTTATCTTATTGTACGTTCCCCTTGGGAATCTCTCTTTTCTCAAGTGAACTAAAACCTCATCTCCAATTTTGAATTGAACTTCTCTTCTCTTTTGGTCAACTCTTCTCTTGTATTTCTAGTTGTTTTCCTATAGCTTCTCTCTGACTCTTTCATGAAGTTTTTGCATTTTTGTTGCAAAATCTTCTGCTTTTGCACTTCTGAACTCATCTTGATTAAAATTTCTCAATTCTGTAATCCCCCTTGGATATATACCATACAGAATTTCAAATGGACTTTTTCCTGTGCTCCTGTTCACTGAATTGTTGAATGCAAATTCTACTTGTGCTAGAATCTGATCCCATTATCTACCTTGCTCGGTGACTGAACTCCTTAGTAAGTTTTTGAGAATCTTGTTCACTACTTAAATTTGTTCGTGTGTCTGAGATTGATATGCTAAAATAAAGGATAATTTAGTTCCTAGCCTCTTCCATAGAGTTCCCCAAAAGTGTTCTACAAATTTGGTGTCTTTGTCTGAAACTATGCTCCTTGGCAATCCATGTAGTTTTACTACTTCTCTGAAAAATAGATTGGCAATGTGTGTGGCATCACTTGTCTTCTAGCATGGTATGAAATGTGCCATTTTTGAGAATCTGTCCACCAAAAAAAAAATGGAATTGCTCCCTTTCAGAGTTCTAGGCAATCCCAAAACAAAATCCATACTAATTGCATCCCACAACCTATCTAGAATTGGCAATGGTTGATACAAACTAGTGTTTTGTTGTCTTCCCTTTTTATACTGAAAAATTCTACATTTGTTCACGAATTTATTCACTTCTTCTCTCATGCTCGGCTCAATTGTACAAACATCTTATCGTCACCAAAGTGTCCAACTAAACCTCCACTGTGTTTTTATTTCAGTAGGTTGTATCTCATTGAGCACTTCAAAATACATAGTTGGCTCCCCTTGAACATTAATCCATCCTGAATCAAATATTCATTCCATGGGATTCTGTCTCCCAACAAAGGATTATTTCATGCCTCGTAAGATTCTTTGAAATTTGTATCTTCCTTATACATCTCCTTTAGGTGTTTGAACCCCAAAGTTCCCATCTGGAATTCTTGTACAATCAAACTTATTCTGCTCCAAGCATCTGCAACTTTGTTAGTAGTTCCAACAATGTGTTTAATAACAAATGTAAAATTTTGCATGAATTCTACCCATTTACCATGTTTTTTATTGAACTTTTCTTACCTAGTAATAAATTGCAAAGCATGATTATCACTATACAAGACAAACTCTTTAGGAATTAGATAATGCCTCCATTTTTTCACAACCTGAATCATCGCATAAAATTCATTGTCATACGTGGAATACTTTTTCTTGGCATCATTCAATTTCTCACTGAAATAAGCAACTGTCTTATTTTCCTGGCTCAAGTATGCTCCAACAACTAATCCACTTGCGTCACAACTCACCTGGAATGTTTTTCCAAAATCTGGCAAAACCAGAATTGGTTGCTCTGTGATTTTCTCTTTCAACTCTTTGAAACTTTTTTCAGCTTCCTCCGTCCAACTGAAGGACTTGTGTTTCTTCTTCACAGTGTCTATCATGGGTGCACATATGCCACTGAAATTTCTTGTAAATTTTCTATAGAAGCTTTCTAACCCATGAAAACTTCTTACTTCAAATATGTTGCTTGGCGATGGCCATTCTCTGATTTCTCTCACCTTTCTTGGTTCCATCTTCAATTCTTTTGAAGATATTGTGAAACCCAAATATATGAGATCTGTCTTCATAAAATAACTCTTCTTCAGATTTATCAACAACTTCTCTTACCGCAACCTTTCCATCACTATTGTTAGATGTCTTAGGTGTTCTTCTTTTGTCTTGTTGAAAATTAGTATGTCATCCAGATATACTATGACAAATTTTCCAATGAAGTCTTTCAACACTTCATTCATCAACCTCATAAATGTACTTGGTGCATTTGTCAACCCAAACGACATCACCAACCATTCAAACAATCCTTCATTTTTCTTGAATGTTTTTTTCCATTCATCTCCCTCTCTCATTCTTATTTGATGATATTCTCTCTTCAAGTCTATCTTGGAAAAATATCTTTCTCTGCTTAAACAGCCCATCAAATCATCCATCCTCGGTAAAGAAAATCTTTATCTAATGGTTATCTTGTTGATGGCTCGAGAATCTGTATACATCCTCCATCCTCCATCTTTCTTTGGGCTCAATAAAGTTGGTACTGCACATGGGCTTAGGCTTTCCCTAACTAACCCTTTATCCAACAACTCCTGGACTTTATTCTTGACTCATTCTCTCTAGGTGTTAACCTATAAGATGCATTGTTTGGTAAACTAGCTCCTGGAATAAGGTCAATATGATGGCTTATGCTCCTAAGAGGTGGAAATGAGTGTGGTAACTCATCCATGACTATATCAACAAATTTTTCTAACAATTCATGGATTTATATAGGCAAATATTTTACAGAAGTATTTGTAAGGATAACTCTAGGCTTCCTCACTACAACAAACTGCATTTCTTTCTCCTTCTTGACTTATTTTAAGAGATCCTTCCCACTCATGAGAAGTATACTTGGACTCGCTTCTGGATTTCTCTCTTTGTCTTCTATGGGTAACAACATATGTGTCCTACCATTCCTTTCTAGGGTATAAGTATTCTTTATTCCATCATGAATAACCTTTCGGTCATATTGCCACAACATTCCCAATAAAATATGACATACATCCATAGGAATTACATCACATAATATTTCATCTTTGTAACCTCCTATCTTAACTTCTTCCACCATGTCGTCCTTCTTTGGAGCTTCCACCCTTCTCATGGTGACTATGTTTTTTTCAATCTTCGAGATTCAACTTCCATATCTTTTCTCTATTGGATCCTTTGCCTTTGCTTGATTTTCCACTTCTGGTTCGTTGGATTTGCCTCCTGGCCAACGTTTATTCATCTTTTAAGGTTTCTTGATAGGAATCCTCAAATTTACCGACAGATATCATGCTGATATCCTCTTGGATTTCATATCTCAGCCCATTGATGTATCTGGATGTCTTCTCATCTTCATTCTTTTTCTGTCCAACCCTGATGTTTAGTCAGTAAAATTCTTCAGTGTACTCCTTCACTGATAAACCTCTTTATTTCAGATTCTGCAATTTTCTGTAAATATTGATCTGGTAATCCTTCGGGATAAATTTTACCTTCAACTTAGATACCATCTTATCCTAGATTTTAATTTTCTGCTTATCATTTCTTCTGCATTCAATTTGTAGTTCAGCCCACCATAACGATGTATGGCCTTTCAATCTTTTCATTCCATGCTTCACCATATTGTCTTCTTCGATATCTTCGTAATCGAAGTATTTTTCCATGGCGCGTACCCATTCCAAAAATTCCTCAACTTCCAAATTGCCTTAGTACATAGGTACCTCTATCCTTGCTCTGGCTCCTATTCTTGAAACATCTTGTATGAAGAGAGCTTACGCAGTTTCCTCTGCTATATTTTCCTCGACCTCTTCCTCTTCACTTTCAGCCTCATTGACATCACCAACATCCAGTGCTCTTTTTTGTGTGGTCTCCATGGCGTCTAATCTCATTCTGAGTCGCCTCATTTCTTCTTCCATCTCTACATTTTCTTTGCATCTTCTAGGTGGCATCACTTCACTACGTCACCTACAAACGTAAATTGAAAATTTCCTTGATACCACAAATGGCACCAACCTTCCTCCTTTTCCTTTTTCTTCTGTCCGCAAACAAACTCAAAATATTATCTCTTATACCACCTGACGTAGACCCTCTACCTCACCCTTCGACAAGGTTTGCAACCTCCTGGTCACTAGATCGTTCCTTCCTGCTGAGCCAAAATATCTCTTTGGTTCCTATTGGAGCCCTTCGAACAGATCCACAGGTCCCTTTGTCCCTAACGCTAGATTTGAGAAGCCCTACATGCACGCCAACCTTTTCGACACCCTTCTCCCTTTTGAGTCAACATATACCTTTGCATTGACTCCTTTTCTCTCTCATGACCTCAAGCTGTGACCCAAGGCTCTAGACTACGCACCTTTTGCGTTTCAGAAGATCAGGACTCCTACATAAGAGCTCTCCTCGGATCCCTCTCTTTCTAAATGCCGAAAACTGAAAAGGGCCTAACAACTCCTCCTTTAAGCCTTCTCCACATGGCCCTATCCTATGGCCTAGGGATACTCGTCTAAGTGCTTTGGCTTTCACGATTTGGGGAATCGAAATGGAGTGATCCTCCTTTCCTTTTCAAATCCCCGAAACCCAGAGACCCGATACCTCTCGGATCTATGGTCCAGTTATGTCACTTGGTCAATGGATCAAATCAAATCTCGTTGATCTCCTTTTCGGGATTTTACAGAGTCTTCACCTCCCAACTCCTGGTGACCAAACTCTTGGTGACTTATGAATCTCTTCCACGTGTCCTCCAAAATGGGCAGTTATGATCCTTTCGTGATTTTGGCTCGGTCTTATCCTTCATTTCCCTGGTGTCGAAAATCCAACCAAAATCCACGTATCCCCTCCGATGGACGGCTATAAATCTTAATCACGATCAACAGTCGTGATATTTTCAGGATGATCATCGATCATGATCTAATCCCAGCATTCCTCCTTTCAGCGATTTGGGAGAGTCTTCACTCTCGTCTTCCAGTAAACAAAGCCCCGTTGGCTTCTAGATCTTCACCATGCATCGCTCCTGATCCAATGGTTGAAATGATTTTGGGATTTCACTGATCATGAATTCTTGTTTCTCACCACCCTTATGCACCCAAGTTCTAAAACCCCAATGGTTTCTGGATCTTTTCCACGTGTATTATAATGAAGGATGGTTCTAATGCTTTCGGGACTCTGATGAGTCTATTCCACTTTTCATACACAAGGTTAAACCTCATGAACCTTTCTCCAGATCCGATGGCTATAGGTCCTCTGTACTAGATCTAACGACCTACGATGCCCCTCCTCCTGAGCTTTTCCGTCTCTCAGACTTAGAAGGTTTTCTAAGTGTCGAAGACCTCAGTCTTCAATTCTTCCCCGCTGAAGATCTGTACTCAAAAGTGATATACTTTCTGAGTTTCGTCCTCTTTGAATATTCAACCTCTTACACACCACTTGAGTTCGAAAATATTAAATAACTCAAATTCGAGGAATTTTCTTGAAAAGAAAATACCTTATGCCCACCTGGCATTCTCTTAGGTTATCCCTTCGAAACTTGGTCTCTTCTAGCCTCTATGTGTTCCTTTCCCTTGGATCCTCAAGTTCCCTCTGTCCTCTCTCCGAACCCTTCTCTCTGAGTCATTCTAAGGCTCAGTCAACGCGCACCTTGCGTTTGTGAATGCACACCTTGCATACACGATTCAGAAGAGAAACAATTGGAACTAATTCACTTTCATTATAGATTCATAAAGTCGTTCCCGAACTCTCAT
Organism: Picea sitchensis; assembly: GCA_010110895.2. Lineage (NCBI taxonomy): Eukaryota > Viridiplantae > Streptophyta > Pinopsida > Pinales > Pinaceae > Picea > Picea sitchensis. Next base: position 19,173 of record SNQJ01S0124799.1, on the reverse strand, counting down.
ACAGGAATGAGAATGAAACAAATACCACATACAGAATGAAATATTTATGCAATCAAATTTAGATGAACACAGTCCAGTTTGGGACAACTTTTCGTCTGTTCTATTCATTCATAAAAAAGAAAAATACACCTGGTGTTCCTCTGCTCTATTCTACTCTGGTTCTACTACCTTCCTTTCATACTCTACTCTCTATATCTCTATTACAAATTGAAAATCATAATATCTAAGGACTGTCTCTGTGATCTCTCTCGTCCTATTCTTAAATCTGTCATTTTAGACTTAAAATTGTTACCTACTCTGTCCCATTACAATAACTTCTAATTACTATCAAACAGAGTCAACATTCCATGTCTGCAATTTCTTACAGTCCTTAGCGACTTTTCAAACAAGTTACAATATTAAAATTTCTCAACAAAATATCTCAACAACCCAATTAAATTATGAGTTAATACCCGATTTGAATTTCAAGCAAATCTCTTATGATTTCCTCCACATGTGCACTGTCGACCTTGAAGGCGATGCTCCTGCATCAGTTACCACTAGTTGAATTGTGGTACAACACTTCTTTCCATACAGCTACACACATGAATCCTTTTGAAGAATTAAATGGACAAAAGCCACCTTCACTTCTCTCATACCTACCAGTTCGAGAGGATATTCTTTGTACCCTCAAAGATAATTTGGTGATGGTTCAAAATCGCATGGAGAAATGAGTAGATCAAGGTCGCTCTGAACGTCAATCTGTTGAAGGAGACCAGGTGTTTCTTCGACTACAACCTTATAAGAAAACTTCCCTCAAGGATGACCATTGTCAGAAACCGACGCCCAAATTTTATGGTCCTTATATCATTCTCAAGCGTGTGGGACAAGTGGCCTATCAGTTAGATGTGCCCATTCATTCTAAGATCCATCATGCTTTTCATGTCTCTTGCTTAAAGAAGGTGATTGGAACTAAGTGCCAAACTCAAACCAACCTTCCTAAGTTGGATGAAGAAGGCTCAATCTGGTTGCAACCACAAGAAGTTTTGGACCATGGTGAGCGTGAGCATCGTCTGCGTCAGTGCACCATCAAGGAAGTGTTATTCCAATGGAAAGATACAACTTCAACAAATGCCACTTGGGAACCAACTACCATTTTACAACAATTTCCTCATCTCAAGCCTTGAGGACAAGGTTTTCTTTAAGGGGGAGGACATGTTAGGGACCTAAACTCCCTAACCCCTTACATAGGTAGAATAATATATTTCCATGTAATAAAGGCAAATATTAATAAGGCCTAGCAATAAGGAAGAATAATTCAAATGTAAGAAGACCTAATAGAAGCTTTCACTTCTATAATGATATTCCTCTAGATTGTTCTTTTGGATAGACATATTTAGTATAAATACGAGTTGAGGATATGATAATTTTTTTCTTGGATATTATAGTAATATAGCTCTGCTCTACTGGAGGTTTTCCCCTCGAAGAGGCAAGTGAACAATCCTATCATTAATCAAGGTGCTCTTTCTAGTGTTATTCTGATATTATTTTAGTATTATTCTGGTTATATCATTGTTCTTCTTCCATTTCTAGATAAAACATTTTTGTTCTACATACTATTTTATATCTAGAATACTATGGAATGGACAAATCACATATCACTACAAAACAAATTTTACCTCTCTTAGACACTAGTAAAGATACATTGTAGCAATAATTTACAACAACAATATACTTCCCTACTATGCTAATAATTTATAATAAGAATATACTCTTAGGCCAATCCTATATTTACAAAGGATTAGTAATGTTTAAATACCATGATCACAGACCCTCTCTCGAGAGTATCAGGTTTGTACAAGCTCTGATTGATCCAGGTGGATCTCGGTGACCATCCATCTTTTCCACTGAATCGCCATTTTAAGCTTGTGTTTTTTTATAAACCATGATATCCACCCTTTTGATGGGGAATGGAATGTAATGTCATCTTCATTTGTTAATTATAGACATCATGTAATGATTTCCTAGTGGCATTATGTACATGACTACAACATAGCGTTAGTGCACTAGATCCCATTAGAACTCCACAGTTAATTGCACTCATGCTAGAGTAGTAGTGAGATAGTGTTTTACATTTCTATGGCATTTTATAAACTTAGTCCAATTTATCCCACATCCATCACGGGAATTGTTCTCCTCTCACTCTTTCTTATTATAAAGCTTGTTGTGAATGAAGCATAGACAACATCTGTTTGTTTTTAGAGATAGGCTACCCCATTCTTCCAGTTTCTGTTCTACTATGTAAACAAATCAGAAAGTATATAATATTGTTTCCACACTGAAAACTATGTTTTGTGGATAAATATTTATACATCAAGTTACACTAACAACTTATTGAGGAATCATCTCAACGACAAACCAGTTGGATAAAATCTCTCACATCCATGTAGATTCTAACATCCTCCTCCATCTAATCATATAAAGACAAAGTATATGTCACAACATGACTATTATAATAAGAGCTCCATGGAAGAGTAGTCCTTGCCGGGTTGGAATGGGAATAAATGCACTAATATGGTGGGACTGAGGGAGAAATAGAATCCCAAATAAGAAGAGACATGTGGGAAGCAACTTGAATTACAGGTGGTATCCATGCATAATATGGCTCGTTGAAGTGTGTCACACACAACCCATAAAACATCAGGTTGGTAGATGACTCGAGGAGAATGTCACTGCGACAGTTAATCCTAATATTATATTAATATGGGGTTAATATGTGAATGAGGATGTCAATCCTACTGCGGTTTTTATAGATGTGATACATATGTTTAAGTTTTTTCCTAGGGTGTGTATAATTCAAATATGGGACTTAGAAAATTTCCGTCGTAATGACTTGAACCAATAAAAAAGGATAGTAGTAATTTTTTTGTTTTTTTTTTAAATAAAGGCTCCTGGGAAAAAGGACCAGGAATCACACACATTAAACATTCAAATATATTAAACACAATTTCCTGACATCCAACATACTTGAAGAAAAAAAATTATGAGCACATTAAAACAAAAGAAGATGATTGATATGCATAAAGAGAACTAATTTAGCATTCCGAAAGCACCATCGAAATTGTTCCTGAATTAGTTTTCTTTGAAATTAATCAAAAATTAATGATGTTTGTTACATATTTATGGAATCTGTTACATATATCTGGAAATTTAAATGTGTTTGTCATATAGACTGGGATTGGGGATCCCACAGACCATAAAATAAATAAGTACAAGAAATAGGACTATAGAAAGAATCAGTGCGCGATGGTAGAGAGGAAGACCTGAAAAGAAGAAATTGGAAGTTATCATTCTTTGGTTAGAGATTTCTATTTAAAGAGGTAGAATAAATGGATTGATAAAGAAAGAAAGATGTGATCTGTATAGACTTACTATGAGTTGATTCCTTTTTGTTTCTATCATCAATGACCACTGGAATCATGCCAATCGGTTGTTTCCCTTCGTTGGTGAGCTTGTCCATTCTCCTTTGGAGCCATTTTTCAATGTAGCTTCTCATGGGGGCTACGTTGATTTTATCATGGATTTCTATGTTCAAAAGATTGTTTTCTAATTTCCTTAGATCGATAGAAATACTATGCAGAGCCTGCTCAATTTCTTCATTGTGTGCCAAATGGTCCGCTAGCCAGTTCTCGACGTCATCTTGACCATATTCAAGGATGTTGTAAAACTCTTCTAAAGACAACCCCTTTAAAATATCAACCTGTTCATTAAAGGCTTGCTTGGTTAAGGACAAGGAGTAGTGGATTAAGTTTGGGTCGTGAACCTCATGGATACTTCCGGCTAAGTCTATTTGGGTCAGGTTTGTGAATAATTCTTCTTTCTCTGATATGTCTTGTTCACATGATTCGACAATGAGGTGTAGGTTCTTAACTTTATCTTTCCAGCATGCTTTTAATTGTTTGATTTGGTTTGGGGAGGGGAGATATTCTTTTCTTCTTATCATATATGATATGTTGATGACATGGTTCCCAAAAGGGATCACCGTCTTTTGATAGAAACATTCTTCACTTTTTAAATCCTCCTGCAAATGTTCATGCAAATCATTTTCCCTCGTTCGAAAGGAAGCTATATTTTGTGATGTTTCCCAGGATTCAGTAATTAGATCCATTGTTTTCTTGATATTATTCTCTACATAGCCTCTATAGGATGTGAGGAGGATGGAGGATCCTTTTAAATTGACCGCAGGGGTGGCAAACACGTTTTTTCTAAAGGACTAGAAAACCATGGGGTAGGAATCAAAGCCTCCTCCAATTCCTTGATTCGCTCGTTCAGTTTGGCATTCTCCGCTTCAATTCCTACAACGGAATAATCAAGAGCATCTGTGGTTTCTCAGTGAAATTGGTATATTTGGGAGGAATGCATTTTCCTAAGGTTAATCTCTAAACACGATTTCCCTTTCTTATTTGTTACATCTCTCTTTTCAAAAATTAAATTTTTAGATTGGTTGTAAAAAACAATGCTCTGGAATACGAAGGATTCATCTTCATAAAAAATGTTGGTATCATCTATTTTCATTTTCGAACTATTGTGCATCATGTCCAAGTCCTGGTCAACTTTGCGGAACATGTCATCCATAACAGTTTCAAGTTTCATGTTCTCACTTTCAGTTTCAGGCTCATCCCCCTGCCCTACAATGTTCTTTCTCTTCTTCGTCATAGGAAGCTTGTGAGGAATATCAATTTTTTTCATGAGGAGGGTTCTTATATCCTCCTTCATTTGAATATTTCTAGGTTTCTTTCTTAGTGGTGTGGGCCATTGAAGCTATGCTCCGTGATGTTGTGCTCTTGGGAGTGTTGGTCGGGAACTCGACACTCTTCTCACCAGAGCCTTTTCCCTATTGTTTGTACAATTAGTTGTGCTTTGCAGTGTCTCTACGTTGACATCGTTAGGAGTAGGAGTGTTTCCATCATTGTATATATCTTTGGTAAGGCATGTATGGATAAAATAGCTCCTAAATCCAACTGCTACTAAATGTTCTCGAAAAATGACATTAGGGTTGAACCCTCTTATCCTTTTAGCATAGTTTAGGTTCAAGTTCTTGAAATGGCCTATGAATTCATCAATGTTGTTGACATTTCTAAACACGAAGCCCCTGGCTTTCCAGGGCAGAGGAATTAACTTTTTTTTTCTCCTGCCATGGAAAAAATGCAACCAGTAGTTGTATTACCTTGCTATTTCTGTAACAAACATCTTGTCTGTGATGTGACATGGAAGGAAAGAAGGATTTTCCTTCGAACCAAAGATCATTATTACACTGTAATTTTCCTTTTGTTTAAGTGTCCCCTTCCTGTCCAAAAACTTGGTTTCCTGGCCATACATCCGGGGAGCATCATTTCCTAACAATAAATCTTTGAAAACCGAGAAAAATTCATTAAAAACCTCATAAAAACAATGGGAGACCTTGTGCTTCCACAAGGCCTAGTACCAAAATGTTACTGGGTCAAATTCATAGTCTATGTTCTTGGACAAAGACAATTTTGGAAATAGACAGCAATGTGCTATCGCAAAAATGTAGGATGACATATAAAATTTATTCTCCTCTTTGAATAGTGACAATTCGGAACATATTTCAATGGAAATTAGCTTCCCCCAATCAAAAATGGATTGTACCTTGACTGTGAAATACAAAATATAAAGAACTATGCGAGAAATGCTTGTCATGGATTCCTGTCCCATTATTCTTGTAAACAACTAAGCAATTTATCGTAATGGATTTCTAAAGGAACTGACCTACAACTTTGTAATATCTTCAGGAACTGTTGTCGGGTCTTTGAGGAACTTGGGTAAGAGGTACAAACCATTGTAATGTTTTTATAGGAACTTCTTGCAATATTGTCCTCTGAAGGTCAATGTTGTCTCCAACAATATTAACATCTTACGAAAGACCCGAGGTGACAAAGAAATAGGAGAATGGTCGTGCAGTTGAATAATTCTTTGGCTTGAATTATATTTTTCGGCACACCAAGAGACAAACTCCTTATAGTAAAAAACCTTAGGGATGTAGCCTACATGAGCGATTCCAGAGGTCCAAATCACTTCGTTCTGGGTGGAATGGGATGAATAGTGAGAGTATTCCTAGGACCACTGGAAGTTCTGGTCCTCACATCTGAAGATATTGACTGTATCTCCATAGAACTATTGTCGAGATGTTACCATAAGTTTATGATAACGTTCTTTTTATCCAAACAATGTTTGAAATGAAGAGTTTGAAGGGATAATATAACCCTCCGCAAATCTTGGTCCAATGCATGTGAATAGGATATCTCCTCGATCCTTTTTATCATTAATGACAATCTCGACAGTTGTTGCATGATGCACTGTTAGCATTAGAGACTAGTAATTTCATACCTAGAAGTGTGAAGATGGCAGGTACGACGAAGAGAAATTAAGGATTGGAGATTTGGTGAAGGTGCCAACGTGACGACCCATGAAAGACATTCCATGCTATTTGAGATGAATAATCGGAAGGGATAATATAAATCTCTGCATATCTTATTTTAATGTGTATTAATGGGAGATCTTCTTCAGAATTTCTCTCATTAATAACAATTTTGACAGTTTCTGGATGATGAGTTGTTAGCATCAAAGGTTACTAATTGCATATTTAGAAGGAAGTACAAAGTTTGTAGGGACGGGAAAGAGAAATTAAGAAGTGGCTAATTATCAAAAGCGGTCGATCGGGCTTCAAAATAGGGTTACAAGGTACAACCATTAGAGGTCTCGGATGTTTTTGTGTGAAAAATGCATAACACGGAAGAGGGAAAGATGGGACAGTCTAGAGGTCAATTTGTAGATTGCAGAACTCTGGGTGTTGTTTGTAGGCCATGAAACAATGGAAGCACAATCATGAGCATGCATTTCCAGGAACCCGCAATCAAAAAACTGGCTTAAGTATGAATAGGGAAATGGTAGGACAAACTCGTTTTTCCTAGGCAAGTTCTGTAGCGATAGTCAATGTGACTGTCTCTTCGAGTGTTTTTCTTTTAAATGTTGTTCTATACAATTCTGGCATGATGAACTGTTAGAATTAAACCTTAGTCGTTTCATACTTTGAAAGAAGTGAGAAGGTGGGGAGAACAGTAAACAACGACCAAGAATTGGATATTTCGTGAACCCACCAACTCGAGGATCCACGAAAGAGATTCAATGAAATGGGAAAGTATGAAATGTAGTCGGACGAGATTCAAACTAGGGTCACAATGGTTCCCCAAGAGATGTGAGTTCCCGAGGGTAAAATTGTATGTCTCGAAAATTTTGAGTGCAAAATGTGTAACACAGAAGAGGGGATGATGTGGGAGTACGATGATCAATTTATATATCGCAGAAGTTTGGGAGATCTCCTCAATCCTTTCTCTCATTAATGGTAATGTTTAAGGTTCCTTCATGGAGAAGTGTTAACATTAAAGATTACTAATTGCATATCCATAAATAAGTACGAAGGTGGTGGGGATAAGGAACAACAATTAAGGAATGGATAATTATCGAAAGCGGTTGGCTAGGATTCAAAATAGGGTTATAATATAAAACAAGCAAAGGCAAGGGCCCGAGGGTCAAATTGTATTTCTTGGAAGCATTGACCACAAAACGCGTAACACAGAAGAGGGAATGATGATGCATTCTTGCAGACAAATTGTATATCGCAGAACTCTGGGTACTATTTTCTACTCGCAGAACATTGGAAACACAGTCTTGAGCCCACCAGTCCGGGAACCCACAATCGAAAAATTGTCTATGTATGGAACAAGGAAATGGTCGGTCAGACTCGATAAACAGTGGTTGTAGAATGTGCAGCCATGGAAATGTACCATATCATGAACATACCACCAACTTGTGGCTAAGTTTTGAAAGGAACGATGGACGGTCCACTTCATGATGAGGCATTCCAGTGGACAAATTATATATCGCGAAACTCTGATTACTATGTGCAAGTCGTGGAAGATTCGAAACACAATTTTGAGCTCGTCAGTCTGGGAACCTGCAATCGAAAAAGTGTCTAAGTATGGAATAGGGAAACAATATCCCGAACTTGTTTTCACTAATATATTGAAATTTGTGATAGATTTCCCATTACCTGGCAAGATCTTTTATGCATGTTTATGGACAAGTTGTGTAGGGATAGTCAATGTGGCTGTCTCCTCGAGGATTTTTCTTATTACTGACGATATTTATGGTTGTTTCATGATGAAATCTTAGCATTAAACCTTTGTTGTTGCATATTTGGAAATAAGTACGAAGGTGGCCAACACACGAAATAGTGACTAGGAGTTGGAGATTTTATGAACCCGTCAACCCAAGGATCCAAAATAGGGTGACAATATTTCCCTAGACCACGTGTGTCCCCGACAAGAAAATTGTATCACTCAAAAAATTTGAATTCATAATGTGTAACATGAAAGAGGAGACGATGTGGCAGTCTGGTAGTCAATTTGTATATCGTGGAGGTCTAGGTGTTGTTTGTAGGTCACAAAACAATGGAAGTGCAATCTACAGGCAAGAATAATTAATTTTCATTGGGAAGGGTGTGAATGTGGCGAGGATGGAAGGGAGCCATAAATGGTTTGAAATTTTTTATGAACCCAGGTAAAGTGAAGCTTGCGAGTTGGAGGAGCCCGTGGTGGAATTGTAGATCACAAAATTTTTGGGTGCAAGATGTATATCACAGAACAGGTGGAAAATTTTGGCTAAGTATGGAAAGGAACAACGGTCGTTCCGAGTACTATAAATGGTGGTTTAATGTGTGTTAATGGGAGATATCCTCAGGGTTTTTTGCTTGTTAATGCGAATTGTTTCATACCAGTGTGTTCAGTTGTCTCTAATAAAACCATAATTAATGTGCATTGGGAAGGGTGTGAAGGTGGTGGGGATGGAAAGCAAAGATAGATGCTTTGAAACTTTTGTGAACCCGAGTAGAGTAAGCTTGCAATTTTGAGGAGTCCGAGATGGAATTGTAGATCACAGAAGTCTTGAGTGAAAGATGTATATCATGGAACAAGAAGTAGTAGAGTTCGATAACACCAACCCCGGAAATCGCGGCCATAAAATTGGCTAAGTATGGAAAGGAATGACAATCGGTTGAACTCATCATGTCAGGATATAGATGGAGATGAATATCTATCAGTATTCCAAACCAATAACCCATGATCATAGAAAGGAGACTAAGTATATAACCAAAAATGGATAATATGTGGGAAGAAGAAAAGGGAAAAAGGGGTAAGTATCTCACAGAACAACATCTATTGTTCGTTTATTAATGCCAATCTTTTTGAACCCCTGGTGAGCTCTCACTAGTAAAAGAATAAATTGTAGATCACATAATTTTTTGGGTGCAAGATGTATATGAAGGAACAAGGGGCATAAGTGTTCGATAGCACTAACCCGAGACCTGATGGTCAGATAATTGGCCGAGTATTGAAAGGGACCGCAGTCGGTCGGGCTCATGATGTGAAGATATAGATGAAGATGACCATCTTCCAATCCTCCAACCCAGGAAGCTATGATCATAGAAATGTGACTAAATATAGAACCACAAAGGGATAATAAAGGGGAAGAAGACAAGGTAAAAATGGGTAATTATAGAGAAGGGGAAACAAAGGGAGAAACAAGAATTTAGTCTCAGCTATGTAATATACTTGGGGGTCGACAAAGACAACTTCAAGTTTAAAGAGAATTTGTTTATATTTATTACAATAGTATTCATATCAATATATTTCAATAGATTATCTGTGGTCCAAATGTAAAGCATCTTCCAATTTGCATGGTGTTTTTCAGTTTGCAATTTCCGTTGATACCCATAAGCAATAGAAAGAAAAAAAAAAAAATATATATATATATATATATACATATGATGTGTATATATATATGAAAGGATATTATCAAATAGAAGAGGCTATAATATATGCACAATATTGAACAGGAACATGACGTCAACACCTGAGTTGCGTTGTTGAAATAGAGTCATTAATTCATTCTATTTACGGGACCTCGAATAATGAAAGAAGGAAAAGTCCACCCATTTCTTTCTTAAGAATAGGGTGGGCACCACATAACTATGTCCTATCACAAATTATTCTTCCATGTAAAATGTAAGGAGCGAATATAGTATCTTTTATTTAAATTGAAGTGTTGGGTAGCAGAAAAAAAAGTTTATCGTGCATGTTAACCACGGATAAAAGATTGTATTAAATTATTCTAGAGAGAGGTTGAATTCATCTATCAATAGATGTATAGGAAAATGAGTCAATTTAAAAAAAAATACAAAATAAAATTAAAAAACAATACCAGACATTGGAAAACTCCATAGAAAAACCTCAAATATTTTATATTCAGATAAACTGGGTTACAAAATACAACTGAGATTATTTCCCAAATAGTTTTCTTGAAATAGTTCAGCATATATTCTCTGAAATTTAAATGCATTTTCCATAATGACAGCGATTGGGGTTCCCGCAGAAAAAAAA
>SNQJ01S0124797.1:33315-46755 GCA_010110895.2 Picea sitchensis | reverse complement strand
AGCTTGTTGTGTTTTATTGTATGATTCCTTGATCACATACATAGGTTTATATTGAGTTTATGCTATTACTATCACTTTGGTTGGTTGTGTTCTTTTGCAGGATCATCATTGTATGAGCATTGGAACAGAGCTAGGTTGGCGATGGTGAGAGGAAGCGACATTTAAATGGTATGTCACCCATCCCTCTTTAGTTGGTAAATTCAATATCTAAAACTTAAGGAAAGCGTCATGTTCTGGTGTGTTTTGTTCTAGATCTAGGTGGATCTAGGGAGATTAGTTAGTGTCCGCACCTACCGATTTGTCTGATAACAGACATCCAAAAACCTAACCCTAGGAGATGAAGCGCCAAAAGTCATGTGGGCCCCGTTTGGGTAAGTTAGTACATCAACTTCTCAGGGTCGTAAATTTTGCATACGATCTCTGTTTTAGGTGCACGATAGCCCATTGGAAAGGTCTAACCGAGAAGAAATTTTTTTGACTGGCCCAGGTCATTTCCTTTAGTATTCACTTGGGCCCCAAATCCCCAAAAAACGTCGTTTAGGGCCTCAAAATGGCCCCGGAAGTTTGGAACCTGAAAAATGCCGAAAAATTGCCAAGGTGGAAAACTATTTTTCGAGCCATTGGAATAGGTGGGTGGACACCGATATCCACTTGGATAATACATCTTTTGTATTTTTCCTACTTGCATCTTTTATCTTTCCTCTAGATTTTAGATTTTACAGGGGCGATCACAAGTTATATATGGGAAACCCATGACCAGTTGCGCCTATTCCATAGGAAAGTTGCAGTTGGTTTCACTTTTATTTAAAAAAAGTGCAACCTTAATGTACTTTTAAAGAAAAAAAATTCCATGAGATAATTTATCTTAGCACAAGTTCGTACGTTGTCTCATTACATCTTTCTTGGTCTAGAGTGCCAAATATAAGTATAGCAATAATAAAAGAGTTAAGAGAGGAAGAAAACAACAAAGAAAATAACTTGGGAATATGGTCAAGAATAGAATCCTTTGGAGAGGTTCCAAAATTCTAAGCATTAAGAAATGAAAGTCTTATCCTAGAATATTAAGGGAATGGGTAGTAAAGCCAAGATATAAGCAATCAAAGACCTAATAAAATTACAACAACTAGCTATCATTCTTTCACATGAGGCAAAAATAGAAGAAGGAATAAACAATGAAATAAGAAAAATAATATGGAAAGACTGTTAGGGAGAGGTAACAAGTGCCTAAGGAGCCACATGATGCATATGTACTTTATGGGACCAAACACATATGAAATACATCCAAATGTTCAACACGTGGCATTGGATTTATTCAAAATTTCTCAATAAAAGTATTGATAAGCATATCTCCCTTTATAATATCTATGCTCTAGTTCATTATAGGGACAAGAAAAGTTGTTGTAGTTCCATCTGAGAGCACGAGGAATCAAATCCATCCACCCAAAAAAATTTGGTTGGAGGCCTAACCATGGTTCTATCACTATAAAAAAAGAAAGGAGGAATACTTTTTGAAGATCCGATTAGAGAGATGGTGGATGAAATGGTAGAATACTAGGACCTATATGACCCAAATCCAAATAAAATAAAATATACCTAGATAAACAAGTAATTGGGCTTGGTTCATATAGCATATATATTGGATCACTTTATTGTTCAAAGAAATTTTACGTTGGACAACGTTTAGATCTCTTCATCCATTCACCTATCAACAACTTATGATCATAAACACATTCTTCTCAACCTACAAGTAGATACCAACTATAAGCCTATCTCATTCTCGTTCAATCCTCTTTGGATGCACAATCCAAACACAATGCAAGTCAATGAATCTACATGGAATCAACAATTTGTGGATCCCCCTCATTCATATGGGAATCAAAGATAAAAATCACCAAGCAGAGTCTCAAGGAGTGGGTGAAATCACATTCCACATATCTAACCAAGGAGAGACAAGATCTAAAAAATGTCTATGTGACCATAAAATGAAGATGGAAGATTGAAGTCACCCTCCAAGTGCAACAAGAGGAGGAAATCATAGTATATAAATTCACCATGCAATTGGTAAAGAGGAAGAATTTTGGCAATTGAAATCTAGAAGCCTTTAATTGAAGGTGGGTGAGAAATTCATGCATACAATCTTATAATTATCCAATGTGCTTAAGATTTTTGGAAACATTGTGCACCAGTGAAACCTCTATAGGAACCATCAATCAATGTAGACCACCATGGTGTTCTTATTTACGATACATGCACTTCCACCCCATGGTGTTGATACCAAGGATGTGTGGTGTACCTAATCTTACTAGGAGCACCACAGTCCATCTGTACATTTATTAGTTCACTAGAGAGTGCGGGAAAATTCTACACATTAAATATAACTTTGTAGTGTGCCTATAATGAATTGGAGAACTTCTTACTAGTGCGGCCTATATAGGCATTGAATTCAAGTGCAAGTCGCAACCTAGGGTACATCGGTGGAAATGTTTTCAAAAAAAACATTTTTTAATTAAAGAATAATTTTAAAATTTAAACTATTGAAAATGTAAATTAAGGCATAAAAATTAGTTCCCCGGTCTCTTATCCATTGAGGAGGAATGATTTCCATGTAGATATTAATGAAAATCTGGTACATCTTGAAAAATTCCAAAATGAGCACAAATCCACCGTGGAAGCAAAGGAATCGAGAAATCCCAGAATGCAGTGGCACTGAACAATGGTGCAGTTGTAGGGGGGATAGGAAGAACTATTGCTTATACTCGTATGAAGAATTGAATTATGGTTGAAATGAAAAAAAAAATGGTATTTGTTTTACCCTATAATTGTGGTGCACCCTATATACTGAGACATTGATGCATGTATAAGTATAGGACACATTGGTTAAATTTTTTAAAATACATTTAACCTACCATTGGTGCACATGGTAGTGTTATGCACCAAAGTAGTTAAATATTTCCTACGCATCGAAAAGAATTTTTGAAAAAATGGTTGATGTTTTTGTATAAAATATTTTAACCTACCTTGGTGCACCTAGTAGGGTTATGCACCGATGTGTTTAAGAATATATGGTGCACCAACAAGATTTTTTTTTAAATGAAAGATATTTTTTATAAAATATTTTAACCTACCTCTATGCACATGGTAGGGTTACACACTGGTGTGGTAGAATCTATTTGGTGCACCAACAATTTTTTTTATGAAAAATGGTTGATATTTCACGAAAAAAAAAGAGAAGGGAGAAGTGGTTCCAAAATTTCAAAAAAAAAACTAAAACCTCTAGTCACCGACCTTTTCTACAAACCTCCACTAAAAATAGAGGAGGTAGAAGTGGTTCTGCAAAAACCTCTGCTTAAAATAGAGAAGGGAGAAGTGGTTCTAGAAAAAATTTCGCTAATTGGTGCTTTCATTGTAGTGTGGGGAGGGGGATGTGCTAAATTCTGAAGGAGATTTCAAGGACGAAAAAAAAGAGAGACTACAAAGGCATAATGTAATGCGGTGCACATTTAACAAAATAGGTTTTGAGGATGGGATTTCAAAAGGAAAGATATTGATTTTTGTTAATCAAACAAAATCCAGGGGATTGCATAAGGAAAAGGCATTGGTTCTCTGTTAAACAAATAAACAAAAAGAATAAAATAAGTGAAGATGTGATGTGGTGTTTCAATTGTTTTAGTTTTTGGGATTTTGGATCTTACTTTGGAATCTATGTAGTGTCAACAAGCTCCTTCTATGGAAGCTTATATCTTCTCATTTACTTTTCCGTCAATGCCTATTTTATTAATGATGACATAGAAATAGGACCCTTCTACAACAAAATAACTACCAAAGGAACAATTTATCCTTGAGGAATACACATATTGGTTCATTAGTGTCTATATTTTATCCAGGTGGGTATTCATGGCCACCCACCTATTCCAGTGGCTCAAAGAACAATTTTCTATTTTGGTAGTTTTTTACAGTTTTTTGCATCCCAAACTTCCAGGGTTGTTTTGAGGCCCTAAACGATGTTTTTTTGGACTTTTGGGGGGGCAAGATTTATCATAGCATGCCCTAAACCCAATGGAAGTTTTACTCCTTGGATAGACCTTTTTGACGAGGTATTGAATGACCCAAACAGAGATTGTATGCAAAAGTTACGTCCTTGGGAAGTTGACGTATCAACTACCCCCATCGGGGTCCACAAACCTTTTGGTGTTTTATCTCCCGGGGTTAGAGTTTTGGATGTTTAGGGTTTCCTCATTTATGTTTTATGTTAAAAATTCCTTTGGAGCCTCATTGTAATCATATTCTTGTGAATGAGCGTAGCCTACACATCTCTCTTCAGAGATAAGCCACTACCATTCTAGCTAGCTTGTGTGCTTTGCATTTTATAGTCTTTTGTATTATAGAAAGTTATTAATATAATATGATTTCAACTATATTACGATGTTCCTTTCCATACTTCTTTGTATCTCCTTGTTATATCTTTGTTATATTTTTTCCTTCATGTCGTTCTCAAAATAATCTGGATCAGCGGTATCAGAGCAATCTACTCCTTGTCGTACTTAGTGCATGTCCCCAAAGAGGTTAGGGTATAGAGAGTTGGGACTTGAGCTTGTTTACTTGAGGACAACCACTCTCTCTGGCCCAAGAAACCTCCCACGGCAGAAGAAAATGGGGATGATGGAGCAAGAGATCTTATCAATTTGTTGCTCGAGGAATCCCTCGCGCGACAAAGGAACGAGATGATGGATAATTTCACCCAGATCCTTGGACGACTGCTGACAATAATGGAGGCACCTTCAACCATCAATCACTTTAGAGATGCGATGCCCTTCAAGGTGCAAGTTAACTTTGATTTTCCTTTATTTTAAGGCTAGATAGACGTTGACGCTTTCAAAAAACGGTTATGTCTGTTAGAGGGTTATTTCTTTGTCCAAAAATTTTCCAACAATAAAAAAATCACCTTCACAATCCTTAAGGCCCTCCCCATATCATAGATTGGTGGGAGATTTATTGTGATCAACATTTTGAGGATGAGTCTATAAATTTTTGGCTAGGACCCACTTGGGTGGATTTTTTTTATTCCCTCAAGGAACAATATTACCTTGTTGGAAACTATGACGAACAATACACAAGATGGACCACGATATGTCAAGAGAAGGGACAAACAATGTCACAGTTCACAAATACCTTCCATAACTTATGCACCAAGTTGGGTATCAAAGAATCTGAGCGACATCTGGTCCTAAAATACCATGGGGCTCTATGCAGGTACATCCAAACAGAAATGGATTTTTTGGACATCTCATCACTGGGAGCCGATTATCGATATGTTGTCAAAATCGAGCATAAATTTAAGCAACAGAACAAGTAGGAGTTCGGGTCTACAAATCCACAACAGTCGAAGTATGGTAAGGGTGTCCCTAACTCCTAGAGAAAAGGATAGAGCAAGGATGGCCAATCCCAAGACAACTAGTCTATGCCACCAACAAAGAAGGGTGATGGGAAGTCGAAGAAGGATAATGGAAAGTCGTGCAAGTTCCACAAAATCCCTTGGTACAATATTGATGAATGTCGCTCCAAATGGTAATTATTGGTTGATACAAAAGCCCCAAGGTCGTATGCTAACTCAGACTATGATTTAGAACCGGAAAAGGGAAAACGGATCATTTAAGCCTCTTCCACTCATAGATGTGGGTGAAGGAGACCCACTCCATTTCATTGTTGACATCGGTATCCAGAAGAACTTAATATCAACGAAGTTCGTCAAGAGGTTGAACCTAACAACGATGTTGCATCCTCAACCATACACCCTCGATTGGATCAACCAAGGATGGGACATCTGCGTCAGCCAACAATGTTGCATGCACTATGTGATAAAACCATTCAAAGAAAAGGTAATGTGTGATGTTTCCCCCCTTTAATTTTGTTATGTTTTGTTAGGAAAACTATATATATGTGGAAGCGTCAAGTTGTTTATGAATCTAGGTCTCGTAGTTCCATTATTGCTTTGGGATATCAACTCTACAGGGTACCGAAGGCAGTCCCATCTATTGCGGTCTTTTTGATATTTGAAAAGCAATGTAGAAAGGTGGTCTCTCAGACTAGGATATTTTTCCTCTTTATGATTCGCTCATAAAGTGAACAGAAGGCCACTACAACCTCCAAAACCTCTGCATGGGTTCTCTCTACATAGCATCAAAAGGTGTACAATATAACAGAAGAGAACAAAACATATTTTCCTCACCTACTACGGTGCTTATGCACTGTCAAGTAAAGCACTCAATTGATTTGACACCCATTGCTCCTCTTTCTAATGACCTTGTGTAAAGGAGTTTTATTATGGAGAATAAATAAATCAAATGCCAGATCCAAGATCTAATTCTGAAGGGCCACATCAGACCAAGCTCCCTACCTTGCGGGAGCCTAATTATTTTGGTACAAAATAAGGACAATACATGGCGACTTTTTATTGATTACAAATCCATGAATAAGATCACAATCAAGAACCGGTACCCAATCCCCTGAATTTATGATCTTATAGATCACCTCAAGGGAGCCAAGTTTTTCAGTAATATTGATCTTCAGTCAAGCTACCACCAGGTTTCGATTGAGAAAATTGATGTATGGAAGACAACCTTCAAGTCTAAAGAAGGTCACTTCGAGTGTTTGGTCATACCTTTCAGCTTGACTAATGCCCCAATCACATTCATGCGGATGATGGATGACATATTGAGTCCTTTCACAAACATCTTTGTGGTCGTATATCTAGATGAAATCCTTATCTTTTGCAAAACTTGGGAGGAACATTGGAAGCATATTTAGCAAGTCTTGGGCACCCTGCGACAACACAAGTTATATCTTAATTTGGAGAAATGTTCCTTCGACATGCAGAGAATCCAATATTTGGGATACACCATGGATGAGAAGGGTGTGCATGTGTATCCATCCAAGATTCAAGTCATCTATGATTGGCCGACCCAAAAGACAAATACCGAGCTCTGCATCTTCTTGGGCCTCGCCAACTTCTACAGTCAATTTGTGTTGGGGTTCTCTCATATTGCTTGGGCCTTAAGCTAGGCAACTTAGGGTGGAGTGAAGGCCAAGTTTGTGTGGGTTGCGTCCCAACAGAAAGCATTCAAGGATTTGAAATTTCGCCTCTTCTCAACACCAGTCCTTATTCTGCCAGACCTGCAACAACCATTTCATATTGAGACAGATGCTTCAAATTATGTTATCAGTCCAATCCTCACCCATCATGGGCATCTGATAGCCTATCACAGTGAAACACTATCTGATGTTGTTCCGAGATACCCCACCTATGTAAAAGAGATGTACTCCATTGTGCAGGCATGCCTACAGTGGAATAATTACATTGTGGGGAAGGAAACAATCATCCACACTGATCATAGGCCTTTGCAATTCATGCAAACACAAGGAAAGATATAGAATGACCGCAATCAAATGTGGTCCATGTACCTATAAAAACTCCACTTGAACATCAAGTACAAGAAGAGAAGCACTAACCATGTCATAGATTGCCTTAGTCGATGCTCGATTGTGGAGCTAACCACATTTCTTAACTCCCATGGGCATGAGACGTCCGGGTGGCCACAATTATACAATAATGACTTTGACTTTCTTGTTTCCTATCAGACAATGACTGCGGGAAAAAAAGTTCTAGACTTTCATATCCAAGATGGATTACTATGTCATATAAGCCATCTTTGTGTTCCTTCAAGTGAGCGTGAAAATATGATCTGGGAATCTCATTACAGTCAGGAAACAAGACATTTTGGTGTAGACAAAACAATGGTAGTACTGCAAAAGAATTTTTATTGGCTGAAGCTTCAACAAGATGTTCACAAGTACATAAGATTCTACACTTCCTGCACAATTTCCAATCCAGCCATCAAGAAACATGGGCTATACACCCCTCTACCTACTCCAGATAAGCCTTGGGATTCCATCTCCATGGATTACATGTTCTATCTGCCATCAAACAAGCATGGTAATGAATGTGTCTTCATGGTCTTTGATCGATTCTCTAAGATGGCGCTTATGACACCTTTCAAGAAGAGCATCACATCTGAGGGCCCCACCAAGCTCTTATTTAAACATGTTTGGGTTCTTTTTGGACTCCCATGAACCATTATCTCATATCGAGATAGTATATTCATGAGCACTTTTTGGTCCAACCTATGGTCGATGATGGACACCAAGATGACCAAATTGACTACCTTCCACCCACAGACTAATGGACAAACAAAGGTAGTCAACAAGATGATTGTCCATATCCTAAGGATGTAAAATTTCAAACATCCACACACATGGGATGAAATCCTTCCTAATGTTCAACATAGCTACAATATAGCCCTCCACAACTCTATTGGCCACATCCCTTTTTAGGTGTGCTTGGGGTTCCAACCATTGGCCCCCATTGATGTATCTTTGACCATTACAGTTGCGTAGGAAGAGTCCTCCTATGATCAAACTAAGGTTGATCGAGAAAACAAATTTGTTGAGAGAATATAGGACATACAACAACAAGTTCATGATATTTTGTAGAAAGACAATGCCAAGTACAAGAAATGCCATGATTTCCATCGAGTACCACACAATTTTCAAGTGGGAGATAAGGTATGGTTGCATTTACAGAAAGAGCGCCTCACATGACCACATTGGAATCTACGCCCACTCATATACATGACTTACACCATCACCAAGGCCATGGGTGAGAATTGTTTTGAATTAAGTATTCCTCCTTTCCTTGGCTTGCACCCCATATTTAATGTGGATTTGCTTCAACCATATTTTCCGCCTCTCCTAGACACTTCAAACGCATCCAAGCACTTGGCCCCTACATAACTCAATCCATACTACATTGAATGGGAAAAATTTGATCTGATCATGGACACCAAGATGAAGGGCACCTGCCAGTAGAACATCCAACTCTATCGACTCGTCAAAGCAAGGCAGCTTCTTCATCAAGGGAAGTGGCTCATCGGGAGTCAGATTCAACAAAAAATTCCCCATATGATGGAGGAACTTGTTGAAATGGAGACCATTTCTTCCTAAGGAGGGAGGAATGATCCAGGTTGATATCAGTGGCCACCCACCTATTCCACTGGCTCAAAGAACAATTTTCTATTTTGGCAATTTTTACAGCTTTTCAGGTCCCAAACTTCTAGGGCCGTTTTGAGGCCCTAAAGGACGTTTTTTTTTTTTTTNACTCGAATAGACCTTTTTGACGAGGTATCGAACACCCCAAACATAGATCGTATGAAAAATTTATGCCCTTGGGAAGTTGACGTATCAACTACCCCCATCAGGGCCCACAAACATTTTGGTGTTTTATCTCTCAGGGTTAAAGTTTTGGATATTTATGGTTTCCTCATTTATTCTTTATGTTAAAAACGTCTTTGGAGCCTCATTATAATTATCTTCTTACAAATGATCATAGCCTACACATCTCTGTTCAGAGATAAGCTACCACCATTCTAGCTAGCTTGTGTGCTTTGCATTTTATAGTCTTCTATATTCTAAACAATTATTACTAGAATCTGAGTTTTACTGTATTATTGTGTTCCCTACCATATTTCTATGTATATCCTTGTTATATCTCTGTTATATTTTTCCTTCATGTTGTTCTCAAAATAATCTGGATCAATATTACTTAGTTCCATGCAATTCCTTCCATTAGAAAAGAAATGAGAAGAAACCCCATAACATCTTAAGAAAATGCAAAATGACTTGTATAAATGACATTCCAATATCCACTAGAAACACTCTTGACTCCTTTGTGATATACAATATGTATCAACCTAGATCCATCAAACCTTGAATTTATTAAGCATTAAGAATCAAAACCCCAAATGGACAAACATTACCTTCACTCTTTACATGCTCAAATAGGTTTTAACCTTACAAACTCTAAGGCTATATCTAGGTTGGTTTTATTATTACATTTCCCTATACTAAAGGGCAATGCACCTCTAGATACAATAATGGTTTTGAATGAGAGACATAGGATAAATTAACACAAAGGTATAGATTTTTGTGGTTATACTCTTCCTTGTGAATAAAGTTGGATAACATTTTTTTTTTAAGGACTTGGAAGATTCCAAGTAATGCTATACTAAAAGGTGATGTAAATAATAAATATTTTTTAATATTTCAAATGGATCAAAGTTTTGATGAAAGTTGGATTACATTTTTTATATGGAATTGGAAGATTCCAAGCAACACTATACTAATACTAAAGGTGGTTTAAATAATAAGTGTTTTTTAATATTTTAAATTGATGAAAGTTGGATAACATTTTTTTATATGGAATTGGAAGATTCCAAACAACGTTGTACTAAAAGATGATGTAAATAATAAGTATTTTTTAATATTTGGAATTATGAAATAATTTGAAAGTGGAAAAAATATAACATAAATATTTAAATTTATTAAATAGGTTTATGAGAGATTAGTTAGGCAAGGTAGCTATTTGTAAATTAAATATTAAAAAATGATTCTGGCCTCCTATTTATTATACAACATATTATGATACGCCCAATGATTTGACTAGTAAAATCTAAGAAGGTATACATACCATACCCCACTATGGATTTGAACTTGTAACCTCTTAAGAGGAAACACATATTCTTAACCATTAGGCCTACTCAAACTAATATGTATATATATAATTTTAAGTTTATTTTAGAATTTTAAGTTACATAATTACTTGTATTCAAGAAGAAGAACAAGATGATAATGTTAAAAATAAAAAATCAACCATAATATACAAATAAACTAACAATAATCTAATCTATTTTGGATATTTGAATAGATTAGAGGTGTAAGTTTTTTTGGTATTTACTAGATTCAAAGTTAAAATACATGTATATTAATTATATGCATAATTTTAAATTGATAATAAATCTAGTTATTATTTGTTTTTTAGTTTTTTATTTTATATATATATATATATATATAATATGGACATTTTTTTAAAATTTTATTCATTCCTTTTATTTATAAATATTTTTATCTTTACTTTTACCAAATAAAATATTTCTATTTTTTCTTTTTTTCTTAAAAAAATTGTTTATATAAAAAAGATTTCACATTACAATTTCTTGACGTAATAATAATTGATGAAACAGTTATAGAGTTAGCATGATCAACTTCAAGTCCAGTGAAAAGTTTGGAGGAAGGTTTGACTACAAATAGTTTTAATATCAAATTATTAAAATAAATAAAACCACACAATTACTTCACTTTATAATTGGATTTATTAAACATATTTTTATAAGATTGGTAAACCAATTTTATATAAAATAACAATATACATGAAAGGAAATTGTATAGATAATTACAAATATTACTTTAAATTATTAAAAAAAAACTTATAAATTAAAAATCATGATACATAATTAAACATAAATATTTAAAAATGCTTATATCCATAATCATAATGTAACAATATTAACAAGTTTATATATCATTTTATTCACCATACAAGTCTAATAACAATTTTGAAGAAATGTTTGAGTACACATTGTTTTAATATCAAATCATTATAAATAAATAAAACCACACAATTACTTCACTTTATAATTGAATTTATTAAACATGTTTTTATCAGACAAGGCATGTTTTTATCAGACAAGGTAAGCCACTTTTTATATAAAATAACAATATACATGAAATAAAATTGTATAGATAATTACAAATATTACTTTAAATTATTAAAAATAAATAAAACTTATAAATTTAAAATTATGATACATAATTAAACATCAAAATTTAAAAATGTTTATATCCATAATCATAATTTACCAATATTGACAAGTTTATATATCTCTTTATTCATCATACATATAATGGGTAAAGTCTTTAATGTAGAGGGTCCCAATTATTTAGGGAGTCTATACTCCCCATAAAAGGTTTTTGGCCTTTTGGTAGGCACCACCCAACATCTAGCTTTTTCCCACATTACAAAAACAAAAATCACTCCTCCAAATCCAACTCCCAATCCTATTGTCAAAGCAATCAATGACATCTTTTCATCCACACTACTAAGCCATCCCATTGTAGGTTTACCATTCTTACTATTACTATTGCCTTTACTCTTTGGTCTTTTATTTTCATTGCATGTATCTATAGGGCACCCATATAAGCACTTATTCATTTGAAATGAAGTTACATTAAAAGTAGAAAATTGTGTCCCTATTGGGATTAGTCCACAGAGGTTGTTAGATGAAACATTAAAAACACTCAACTTAGATAATTTAGAGAGTTCTTGAGGAATCTCTCCACTCAAATTATTTTGAGCCAAATCTAACTGCTCCAAAGTAGATATGTTGCTAAGAGATGTAGGGATTAACCCTTCGAGTTGATTCCCAGATAAATTCAATAATCTCAAGCTGCTCATACTTCCTATGCTTGTGGGTATTTCTCCCTTGCGATTATTGTTAGACAAATCAAATATAGTGTTTATAGGCCACATATATGATAGCATGTACTCCCTTCCTCTTATGTCTAATTCCATTTCCTCATAAAACATCGTTTCATTGAACATATTAGGATGAAAATTCCATGCTTAGTTGATGTTACTCCATCAATGGAAGCAGATTCATTGATTGAAAATCCAGATAGTCTATCAAGATTAGATGGTATTTTTCCACTAAATTTATTGTTGGATAAATCCAAGATATACAAAGTGGTGAGATTTGTGATACTTTGAGGAATAACACCATGAAAATTATTATAAGCAATATTTAAAACTCTCAAGTCATGAAAAAATCCAAGGTACCAAGGAAGCTCACCTATGAATCCATTTTTCCTTAAATCCAAAAATCTAAGCAGGGTACAGTTAACCAATGATGTAGGCAAAGTCCCCAAAAAATTATTAGAATGGACAGAAAAAACTTGCATAGAAACACAATTGTTACACATTATTTTGGTCACTCTGGTGATGTCTCTACAAGTGATGTATTCAGGCTCCCACAAGCACTTTTTGCCTGAGAAAAGTGATTGTTGTCTTCTTCCAAAAATCATATTTTTAAGATGAGTTCGTAGGTTGTCTATGTTATAGGGTGCGAAAATCCTCCATTCTCGCAGGCAACCCAAACTTAGGGTGCGAATTGTTTGCAGTCTGCTCTATAGGTAGGGTGCGAACCTGTTTCAAAGCTTGAAAAAGATAAGAGGTCACGAAGATTCTAGAAGGGAATCTTCTAGAAAATTAGTTCGCATTCGCATGGTTGGCATCCTACTAACTTCTCGGATTTAATGGGATCATCCTCATCCATCTAACCATCTCTCCTTCTCCTATATATTGAAAGGTTTCTCATGGAAAACATTAAGCAAGATTGAATGAAGAATTGGTGAAAGAAATGTGTGAAGAAATCTGCTTGGATAGAAGCTTGAAGACTCTATTTGGTCTATCAAGTTGTACTGGATCTTCTTCAT
>SNQJ01S0124797.1:14238-26548 GCA_010110895.2 Picea sitchensis | reverse complement strand
TTAGGGCTCAATTAGGTCTTTGACCAGCCCACCATGAGGATTGAGCTCGGATTTGGTGTCAAATCGACTTGGGAGCTGATCCATTAGTGGTTGGGAGGCCGACCAATTTCAATAAATGCGTCGTTTAGCAGGCGCGTGGGTTTGTCGCCCAACAGTCGCGCCTTGTGCACATATGCGCGCTTTGTACGTTTCTGTTACGCGCATACGCGCGCGCACCCAGATGATGTAAAGCGTCTTTCAAATTTTTGGTCATTTGTATAGTTTTTTGACCTTTTTGCAATGCTGAGGAATTAATCTTGTGCCATGAATAACTTTTTTCTGTTTTGACAATGCGGAGTTCTTGTCGCCATGTGTGGACGAAATTTCAGTGATAACACTCTTCATATACTATGTTTCAATACTATGTAGCATGCTCTTCCTATTTGGTGTATAATTATATTTTTTATTTCTAATTTTACTCTTTCTGAAATATTCAATATATGCATTGGCAACCTTCTTATTCAATATTTGATTTTTAACTTTACTCTTTCTAAAATATTCAATATACAATGCTAACCTCCTTATTCAATGTCACACATCTGGTTTTGAAATTGAAATTAGCCGCGAGATAATTTTGTTAGGTTAGTTTTAATAATGATATAATATTGTTAATACTTTAATATTAAAAAAAAATTAGGAATTAGTTATTAAAAAAAAATTATATCTCAATTTTAACAATGATATAGTTTTGATAATATTTTAATATTAAAATAATTATTGAAAGATTTGTTTTGATTTGGATAAAATAATATAGATTATAATATTTTGAACAAATATATAGATATAGTATTCTAAATAATATAAATAATAATTTTTTAAACAAATGTATTTTGTTATAATCAGATTTAGTATTCTAAATTAAATGTATTTTGTTATAATCGGACTTAGTATTCTAAATTAAATTAAATTGAGAAATTGGCATTTAGAGATTTAGCTTCTTAAATTTAGATTAAAATCTAAAAATCATATATTTTAAGATTTTTAAAGTCTAAAAATCATATATTTTAAAATGTTAGGAATAAATCCAAAAATTATATACTTTAAAATCCAAAGGATATATGCTTTCCAATGAATTTAGTTTTATTAAATTTAATAATCAATCAAAATTCAAGTTAGTTGGTATTCTATGTTTCTATGGTTTTGAAGTCTAACTTACATGGTTTTGGTTGCTTTCATTTTCTATTAGATCTTATGGCATATCATGTATTTTTTGGAATCTATTAAAGCCTATTGTTTAGAGGAACCTCTCATATTTAGATTAAAGGTCTAGTAAAACATTATAATTGCCAAGGTCACTTATTATTATTTTTTCTTTTCTCTATTACTTATTTAGAAGTTGAAATTCCATAAACTATAATTTGTTAATCACAACTCTTAAATATTGAAAAATTACATGTTTGAAGAATTTTCTCCAAATCTACTTCCAATTTTGAAGTCTGCATCTAATATTTTATTAATTCATGAAGGAAAGACACTACTTTTAAACCCCAACATGAGATCATCACAATTCACTTCTATAGCTCTAAATGACATAATAATAAAGTATTAATACGAGAGAGTAGATTATTACACACAAATAATAGTGTCAATCACTATATTGAATTAATGTAATGAATACATATAAATACAACAAACTTGTCTCAAGATACATATCACACAATCACCCAGCTGAGACAATATCTCAACCTCACATTATTCTCTGACTCTTAATTGGAGAGAATCTCTCTCACAACCAATTATCTAACAATCTCCTAAACTGTAGGATCAAACCATTCTTGTAGAGATTGTTCTCTACGTTACAAACATAGTGTTCTCACACAAGATTAAGACAAGTAAGAATTACATATTCTAACACTCTCCCTTAATGAATACTTGTCGTAATCTCCATCATTACTTCACTTATGTTGCTGACAAAAGACTTCCACTGATGCCATCTTCATTACTGCCTCAACATTGCCATCTACTTCTCTTTGACTAGGCTTTTTTTATTATGGGCTTTATCCTTGAAGCTTCTGCTTCTTCCTTTTGTACCTGCATAAACTGGTTACTGCAAACAAATGATCATTGATGTCCATATAAAAAGAAATCCATCTATCGAAATACATGGGTACCATCCGTTGTACTCGCCAATTCTCAAGAAATCATTTTCACCTACATGGTTCGTCAACATATTAGGCTCCCCCTTAATCATAACTTGGTCCATCACATTTTGAGATAAATCCATCTCACATCCCCCCCACCCCTAATCAAATATTCAATTTCTCCGACTCAACATCAAGCTTAGATACTAGTCCACTTGCCACCCTCGTACCTATCCGAGTGGTTAATTCCACAACTTGATACCACATCCTCTCTATGCTGAGAGGAATAGCTATGTGTGAATATGCATCAAAACATGTATACCTGAATAGGCTTACAACAAACCTGGGGAACTAACACGCCTATGACGAGGCAATACCTATGTCGGGTAGAATCGATCATGCACCCCTTGCATCGCATATGCATCATTAATTCAAGAACAACAAGCATCTAAAAATGATTTACATCAACACAAAGGTTACCATCTTCCTTTGTCACAATCATATTCCCAAAGCCCATTGCATTGCCAGAAATATAATCCCATTTACATCTCATCTCATAGTTTTCATAAGGTACTCAATGGCTCTTGCAAACATTTTCTAATCAAATTTGTCTAATATTGGAATCAAACTCATGACAATAGTTGGCCAAAGTAAATGTCACAACAATAAGCATCCCATTTTTTAACCACACTTCTATGAATGCATTTTTCATAATGGACAACTTATAATTTTAAGAATTTAAGAATACAACCTATAGATGCTATCAGTTTATCATTCATTTACCTCTACCTTCATCAATCAGACTTCACCACGACTTGTCAGCGGATCATTGAATCCAATCTACTCTACCAGGTTTGTCTCAATCGGATCATAGCCTCTTTCATTTCCATACACATTATGTGGAAAATGATCAGAACCATAACGATCACTACCACAGTTTCATTGTTGAGCATGCCAATGCCATAAACCTTTACGAATGCCCCTGCTGTGATAATTTCCACCCCAAAATTTTGTATCATTTCTTTCCAGATCAAAGAGTTGGTTACCATTTGCTGAAAAAACAAACCATGCCACTAACATTGCAAGTTGGCGGACTCTCGAGCCTACATATTAATTTCAATCTGATAAGACTATCATGCCAAAGAATCTTGCTCAATGAAGATACAAATTGTTAGAAGCATGCTTGGTTCAACTATAACTTTCCACATCAAATTTTATATTCGACAGCCAATTTTGAAGCTATTTGGTTAGACGAAGTCATGAACAAAATCAACAAAAAAAATCTCCACAACCTAAATCTCCTCCAATCAGATTGATGATAATTCCATTCTAAATAAGGAAACCTTCACTAGCACAGGAATATCTCCACAATATTTATTTTTTGAGTATACCATCCCAGCAGCTAGTTCATGCCTCATTTTCTCATACAACTACAAACTCCAAGCTAATGCAAGTTCAACACTTAACCATGTTGTTGCAGACTCCACACAACAACACCCACAGATAAAATCGGTACGGCTAGCTCATGCTAAAGAATCTACTCTGGAAAAAAAATTATGAACTCTCCACTCTAATGGTAGTGTATACTCTCCCTAGCAGTGGCTAGAGATTACATCCATCAATGGTGACTTCTATCGACATCCCTCAACCTATGTAACACACCTCTTCATCAATCTGATGGATACACAAACATAAACTCACTATATACACACATAAACAACTACTCTACTCTCTGCATATTCCCTGGTGCTCCCGTGAGGGATTTAAGCCTAGTCCCACTCTAATACCATATTAAAATGAGAGAGTAGAGTATTACACACAAATAACAACGTCAATCACTATATTGAATTAATGTAATGAATACATATAAATACAACATGCTACAACAAGCTTGTCTCAAGATAGATATCACACAATCACCCAGTTGAGACAATATCTCAACCTCACACTATTCTTTGAATCTTAGTTGGAGAGAATCTCTCTCACAACCAATTATCTAACAATCTCCTAAACTGTAGGATCAAATCATTCTCTTAGACATTGTTCTCTACGTTACAAACATAGTGTTCTCACACAAGATTAAGGCAAGTAATTAAGAGTTACATATTCTAACATAAAGTAGATTAGAGTATAACTTAAAAAATAGTAAAATCACGAATCATTGAGAAAAATATGTCCATTAAAGAATATTTATTTAGGAGATGGGTTATGCATTCTTTGCATAAGGACAAGTTTTTAATAATGATATGCTTTAAAAAGAAATGCATATACATGTATATATATATATATATTCAATGAAACCTCAGATTTACTAGACTACACTTTACATGTTTTACACATAACATTATGCTCATTCTAACATTGATCCAGATGGATGTCGGTGGCCTCCCACCTATTCCAACTGGCTCATTTTGGCATTTTTTCACTTAGTTTTTTTTTCTAGTTTTCGAGTCTCGGACTTCTGGGGCCGTTTTGAGGCCCTAAACAAGGTTTTTAGGGATCACCACAGTCACATTGTAGGCTTTAGCTAGAGTGTGATGACAACATGTGTATTCCTTGGATAGAAATTTCCAATGGGCTATTGTGCGCCTAAAAATAAGATCGTATGCAAAAGTTTCAACCCCGGGAAGTTGATGTACTAACTTTCCCCAACGGGGCTCACATGACTTTTGGCGTTTCATCTCCTAGGGTTAGGTTTTTGGATGTATAGGGTTTTGGAATTCTTGTTTATTGTAAAAAGGATTAGAGAGCCTCATTGTAACCATGTTCTTGTGAATGAGCGCAGTCGTCAAATCTCTTCTCAGAGATAAGCCATTGCCATTCTAGAAATCTTGTTTTCAGTCTGCATTTTATAGTTTCAACATATTTCCTTATTGAATATAAGCCAATTTTACGGTATCTCTGTTATTTCTCCTTGTGTTAATAATAATAATAATCTGTAGTCATTTCGTTCTTCTCATAAAATCTGGATCAATGGTATCAGAGCGGTTTGCTCCTTGTCATTCTTAATGTATGTCCCCGACGAGGTCAGGGTACAAAGAATTGGGTCTCAATCTTGTTTCTCTTGAGGAAAAAATCTCTCGCACACCCAAGCGACCTCTCATGGCGGGAGAAAAGAAAGACACCGGGACAAGAGATCCTTTCAAAATGTTGCTCGAGGAATCCCTCACGCAATAGAGGAACGAGATGATGGATAGTTTTGCGCAAATCCTTCGATGGATACCAACAAAGGACGCATCTTACTCAAGCAAAGGCACCGCCCTCCCTATCATTCTTAATGCATGTCCCCGACAAGGTCAAGGTACAAAGAATTGGGTCTCGAGCTTGTTTCTCTTGAGGAAAAAATCTCTTGCACGCCCAAGCGACCTATCATGGCGGGAGAAAAGAAAGACAACGGGACAAGAGATCCTTTGAAAATGTTGTTCGAGGAATCCCTCACACAATAGAGGAACGAGATGATGGATAGTTTTTCACAAATCCTTCGACAACTACCAATAGGGGACGCATCTTCCTCAAGCGGAGGCGCCACCCCCTTCAAGGTACAAATCAACTTTGAGATTCCTATATTTGAAGGTCAAATAGACGCAGATGCTATAGACAAATGGTTGAATCTGCTAAAGGGGTATTTTTCTATCCATAACTTTTCGAATAGAGAAAATATTACTTTTGCGCTCCTCAAAGTCATTCCCCATGTCAAATATTGGTGGGAAACTTTCTGTGAATAAAAGGAAACAGAGGAACTCTCATTATTTACAGTCACGATCACCTGGGAGTACTTCAGGGATGCTATTAAGGAACAATACTACCCTGTCGAATGTTATGATGACCTGTATACAAAATGGACCACACTGTGGCAAGAAAGAGACCAAGCAGTGCTAGAGTTCACAAATATCTTCCATACCTTGTGCAACAATATGGGTATCAAATATTTTGAGCGACATCTGGTGCTCAAGTATCGTGGTGGTATGCATAGATACATCCAGGCAAAAATGGAGTTTCTAGACATCTCGTCCTTGGGCGTGGCCTATCGATATGCCGTCAAAGTCGAGCAGAAGCTTAAACAAAAGACATGACAATTTGGGCCTGGGAACCCCTCACAACAAAAGTATGGAAAGGGCATCCCCAACTCGCAGAACAAAGGATAGAGCAAAGATGGATAGCCTCAGGACAACCAGTCTAAACCACAAGAAAATAACAACATCGGAAAGACGAAGAAAGATACCGAGAAGTGGTACGACTTCCATAAGATCCCCTGGCATAACACTGTTGATTGTCGCTCAAAGCAGTTGTTGGTGGCTAAGGTGAAAGTCTCTGAATCAGATATGGGTTTCGATTCTGAGTCAAAACCAAAAAGGGGGAGACAGATCATTGATGTGGAACCCAGTGCCACCATTGCTACCACCAAGATCCAACCTGGTGAACCAAATGATCCAGAGGAAGGCGAGCACCTCTTTCATTCACAAATGTGGGTGAAATGCACCCTGTTTCACTTCATCATTGATATTAGTAGCCAGAAGAACCTCATCTCAGTAGAGGTCATCAAGAGGCTAGCCCTATTGACAACACTACACCCGCAGTCCTACACCATTGGATGGCTTCGCCAAGGAAGCGATCTCCGTGTCAGCCAATAGTGTTGCTTGTCGTACAGAATCAAGCCCTTCAAAGATAAGGTATTGTGTGATGTTTCTCCTCTCGAAGTTTGTGATGTTCTTTTGGGCCAATCATATTTATGGAAATGTCATGATGTATATGAGTCTAGGCCTCACAATGTTATTATTACTTTGGATAGGAAATTGTACAGGATACCCGAGGTAGTCCCATCTAGTGTTATTTCCGTGATCTCTGCTAAGTAATGCAGGAAGGTCATCTTTCAAACCGAGAATTTTGTCTTCTTCATAATTCAATCTCAGAGTGAGTGAAATATTGCAGCCACATCTAGGGCCTTTGCGACCGACCTCTCCACATAGCAGAAGCAAGTGGATAAGGTCATGGAAGCATACAAAGATATCTTCTCCTTGCTTATTGGGGTACCTCTTCACTGTCAGGTCAAGCATCCCATCGATCTGAACCCCGGTGCATCACTACCCAATGGGCTAGTCTACTATCTCTCTCTGCTAGAGAATGAGGAGATCAAGCGACATATCCAAGAACTACTCCACAAGGAGCACATCTGTCCCATCTCATCACCTTGTGGGAGCCCAATCGTGTTGGTACAGAAGAAAGATGATACCCGACGACTCTACATTGATTACCAGGCCCTAAATAAAATCACAGTCAGGAACTGGTATCCGATTCCCTGAATCGACGATCTCCTTGATCAACTCAAGGGGGCCAAATACTTCAATAATATTGATCTGAAGTCTGGCTACCACCGGGTCACAATAGAGCAGATAGATGTATGGAAGACCGCCTTCAATTCAAAAGAAGATTTTTTTGAATGCTTGTTCATGCCCTTTGGTTTGAAAAATGCTCCAGCAAATTTCTTGAGGATGATGGACAATATCCTGTGACCTTTCACCAATTATTTTGTAGTGGCATATCTGGATGACATCCTTATATACAACAAGACCTGGGCAGAACACTTGTAGCATAGTCGGTAGGTTCTGCACACCCTGTGGCAACACAAGTTATATGCCAACTTAGAAAAATGATCCTTCGGCATGGACATGGTCCAGTACCTAGGCTACATCATTGATCATCAGGGTGTGCATGTGGATCCATCCAAGATCTAGGTCATTTGTGACTGGCCATCCCCAACCACACTCACTGAGCTTCGTATCTTCTTAGGCCTTGCCAATTTCTATTTCTATTGCAAGTTCGTGTTGGGATTCTCCCATATTGCATGAGCCCTCAACCAAGTAACCAGGGGTGGTGGTAAGAAAAATTTGTGTGGGGCTTGTCCCAACAACAAGAGTTCGATGATTTGAAGAAACACTTGTGCTCAACCCCATTACTTTCATTATTGGACCTGCAACAACTCTTTGAGATCAAGACATATGCTTCAGACTATGATGTGGGCGCATTTCTCACTCAGCACGACCACCCTGTGGCCTATCATAGTAAGACACTATCAGATGTCATCTGTAAGTAACCTAATTACGACAAAGAAATGTACTCCATTGTGAAATCCTGCCACCAGTGGAGACATTACATTCTTGGGAAGGACACAATCATCCACACTGATCATAGGCCATTGTAGTTCATGCAAACACAAGGCAAATTACAGAATGACCACCATCAGAATTGGTCCACATACTTGCAGCAGTTCCACCTCAACATCAAGTATAAAACAAGAAGTACCAACCAATTCGTTGATTTCCTCAGTCGACCTCCAGTCATGGCACTCACCACTATGCTAAAATATTGTGGCCATGAGACCTACAAGTGGCCCCACCTCTATGAGACAGACCCTGACTTCACCACCACCTACCAAATGTTGGGTGCAAACTCAGTTGTCACTAATTTCCATATTCAGGATGGCATGTTGTGCCATCTGGTCCATCACTGCGTTCCATCAAGTAAGCGAGTGAAGCTGATTTGGGAAGCCCACTACAGTCGTGTGGTAGGACACTTTGGTGTCAAAACAACAGTGGTAGTGTTGCAACAACATTTCTACTAGTCGAAACTTCGACAAGATGTCAGCAAGTATATCAGGTCTTTCATTGCCTGCGTTATTCCCAAACCAAACACTAAGAAACATGGCATGTACACCCATATACCTACTCCTGATAGGCCATGAGAATCCATCTCAATGGACTATATGTCGGGCCTTCCGTCCACCAAGAGGGGAAATGACTATGTTTTTGTGGTTGTTGATCGCTTTTCCAAGATGGCGATTATAACTGCCTGCAATAAGAGTGTTAGGGACCTAACCCCTCACATAGGTAGAATAATATATTTCCATGTAATAAAGGTCCATATTAATAAGGCCTAACAATAAGGAAGAATAAGTCAAATGTAAGAAGACCTAATAGAGGCTTCCGCTTCTAGAAGGATCTTCCTCTAGATTATTCTTTTGATAGACATATTTAGTATAAATAGGACTCGAGGGTATGAGAAGTTTTTTCTTGGATATTATTGTAATAGAGCTCTGCTCAGCTAGAGGTTTCCCCCTCAAAGAGGCAAGTAAACCTTGCTCTCAGTAATCAAAGTGTTCTTTTTGGTGTTATTCTAGTATTTTTTGGTATTATTGTGGTGTTGTTCTGGTTATATCATTGTTTATCTTCCATTTCTAGCTAATTATTTCTATTCTGCATACTATTTTACATCTGGAATATTACAAAGAGCATCAGAATGGAGGCCACTGCCAAGCTCTTATTTGAATGAGTATGGGTACATTTTGGAATCCCATAAACCATTGTCTCATATCGGGATAACCGGTTACTCAACACATTCTAGTCAAGCCTTTGGTCACAGTTGGACACAAAGATCACCAAATCCACTTCCTTCCACCCCCAGACAGATGGTCAAACTGAGGTCATCGATCAGATGATCATGCATATCCTGCACATGTACAATTCCAAGCACCCCCTCACATGGGATGAGATTCTTCCCTATGTTAAAAATAGCTACAACTGAGCCATACATAGCTCAACCGAACACAACCCCTTTCAGGTGGGGTTGGGATTCCAACCATTCGGTCCCATGGATGTTGCACTACCCCTTGAGGCCACCCCGGTCGACTCGTCACCTGCTCCAACTGAAGCTGACAAAGCCACCCAGTTCACTGAGTGGATCCAACACATCTACCAACAGGTTCAATATATTTTATAGAAGTCCAATGCCAAGTACAAGAAACACCATGATCAACACTGGGTGCCACATAAGTTTAAGGTGGGAGACAAAGTGTGGTTGCACTTGCAGAAAAAACACCTTACAAGGCCCCATCAGAAGCTTATCCCTCTCCATTATGGACCTTACACCATCACCAAGGCTATGGGAGATAATTATTTTGAGCTCAACATTCCCCTTTTCCTTGGCCTAAACCCAATGTTCAACGTGAATCTCCTTCGGCCATATTTCCCACCATTATTGGACACCTCAAAGATAGTAGAACAATTGACATCAACAAATCTCAACCCAGGCTGCATCCAACAAACATACAGTGATCATATTGTGGACACACAGGTCAACGATACTCGCTAACAGAGGATCTAGCTTTATCGAGTTGTCAAAGCAGGGCAACTCCTGCACCAAGGCAAGTGGCTCACCCGGGGCCAGATTCAACACGAATTTCCTCATCTGATGGGGGAAATAAACAAAATGGAGGCCATTTCTTCCTAAGGGGTGAGGATTGATTAGATGGATGTTGGTGGCCTCCCACCTATTCCAACTGGCTCATTTTGGTAGTTTTTTTTTTAGTTTTTGGGTCCCGAACTGTCGAGGCCATTTTGAGGCACTAAACAACGTTTTTAGGGCTCGCCACAGTCACACTGTAGGCTTTAGCCTAAGCATGATGAAATCATGTGTATTCCTTGGATAGAGCTTTCCAATGGGATATCGTGCTCCTAAAACAGAGGTCGTATGCAAAAGTTACGACCTCGAAAAGTTGATGTACTAACTTACCCCAATGGGGCCCACATGAATTTTGGCGCTTCTTCTCCTAGGGCTAGGTTTTTGGATGTCTAAGGTTTTGGCATTCCTATTTATTGTAAAAAGGATTGGAGATCCTCATGGTAACCATCTTCTTGCGAATGAGTGCAACCGTCACATCTCTTCTCGGAGATAAGCCACCACCATTCTAGCAAGATTGTTTTCCGTCTACATTTTACAGTTTCAACATATTTCCTTATTGAATAGAAGTCAGTTTTACTATATCTCTATTATTGTTACTTGTGTTTCTGAGTTTTATTTTTTTTGTAAATAAAAGGATCTATATATTATCAATAGTGTCTGTCATTACATTGCCTATAGGCTTCCACCTTTTCTTCCACAATAGGGAAACCAAGATAGGTGTCCTACAAAAATATTGTAATTGTTTGACGTGTTACAATATAAAAAAATTGCAGCTATAAACTGGTCGCCATGACCGACTAACATAAATCGTGAGGTAGGGATTCTTCCAATATTTGAAAAAGTGACAAAACCAGAAAGAAAACAAAAACTTGGAGGAGCTAATCCATATGATAACTCGGACTCCCTTGAGTGTTGTAAGATGGGACGAACTTTTGGCCACAAGTTGGGCATCATTTCTTAGTTGGAGCATTTGTCATGGCGTCAAACAAGAGGTCCATTCGTTGGTTAAGAATGCGCTAATTGTGCATTTGGTCATAAAGCTTCTACAACATATAAAAAATAAGCTGAAGATGTTCATTCGAGAGTCGATGAGGGGAGAGAAGAGGTGGCTCCGCCTCCGAATCTACGTTCGTGGTCATCGAATGGTTCTCCACCTTCCATCTAGGATGAATTTCTTCCTCCGCAATACATCCACCAATGTCGACACCTTGAACCTGTGTGTGGACTTTGGGAGGGGCGGTTTCAGGATGGAAACTTAGCGAAGGAGTATCCTCCTCAGGAGGAGGAGTTTCCTCTTTAACAGGGAAGCTACCAGATTCAATTGTGGGATTCGAGGGGGTTGGTGGGGGTTGCTGAGGTGGTTCTAGCCAGTTTTGGCTTGGGCTGGGAGTGCTTACAGTAATTAGATCAAGATAATAGGGGGCAAGCCTGTTGCATCTGGATAGGGCGTTGTAATACAACGGCCCCCTTCTAGATTTACCCCTCTCTATTGGCATGGAAAAGGAATTCTAGGTGGGACTATGAAGGGTAACCAACAGAAGAGTAGTAGTGGATCACCAGAGGTGTAAGAGCATGAAAGAGCCGAGAAAAATAGTTTGTAGAAACATTAGAATGGGAGAGTGATCAGGGGCACTAGCCTTCATAATTCTTTGACAATTGACAGGGAGGGTCTCCATGAAAGTGTAGGTGGCATCTCTCCTAGGCCTGGTAACTACCTTTGTATGCCTAGTCTGGTTCGTGCGAGGGTCCATTAAACCTACAAGGATATCCCAACGCACTACCATAACTCCAAGCTTAGTGTAGGTCATTCAAATGGAGTGGGAGGAAGGCTGGAAGTAGGACTTAATAACACCCGATGCTGCTAGATTCCACCTGTCGTCTACTGAGGACCATCTTTCACCCCATCCAGGATAGGATAATCCTAGAGAGCCAGCTCCCTGCATTGGAGTAGCAAC
>SNQJ01S0124797.1:0-14227 GCA_010110895.2 Picea sitchensis | reverse complement strand
TCATTGGCTAGCTTGTTCACCAATTTGTTGGCTTCACGTCTTATGTGTGAGGTAATTAGTGTGAGAGAGGACTTGAGAAGAGCTTACAGGATGTTTAGGGGGCCTAGGAGATGCCAACTGGGGGTAATTGTTTTAGGATCCATACCAGTTATGATTTTGGTAGCAAGATCAATGATTAATATGGAGTCCCCTTCTATTATTAGACGAGCAAGATTGTGGTATATTTCCATTTGGATCCCTTTGAATAGACCCCAGATTTTTCTCGAGTTGTTTGTGTCATATCCTAGATTCTCTGCCATAAGAAATGGAATTTGGCCAGTGTTGTCGCGTATAAATGCTCCACAACCAGAATGTCTTGGATTTCCCTTGGAATATGTTAGCGTCATAAGTCACTCCCGGATTGCGGCAGGAGTAGAGCCCAATGCCCATCAGTTTTATGTCACGAATAATTTAATGGGGGTGGTCAAATGGATAGAGACCCCGGAAGATATTGCTTTAACTCATAAAACCAGGCTTGGCATGCAAGAACAGGTGAGGTCTTGATCTAACTTCCATCAGTAGGTCGAGTATAAAATGAGTAGAGGGAAGACTTGGTAGGAGAAGTGAACAAGACTGCTTTGGGCATCGGACCTTCCAGCAGCTTGAGAAAGAAAAACTCAGAAGACAAGATCCTCTTGGTTCAGAGTTTCAAGAAACTGAAAGGTGAATTGACTGGATCCTTCAATTCCAAGTCATTCAGTGTCGATAAAATACAACATTTGATTAGAAACAATGTGACTATCATAGTGATCAAACATACATCATCCTATACTAGCAAAACTCGACTGGACCCTCCAATTCCGAGTTGTTCTAACACAGTGTTAACAGAGAGATGGAAAGAGGCTAACATCCATTAGATAACAAGTCTCAAGCACCAATACATAACCAGAGCAACCAATGCTTCATCAAAACTTTACAATCGGGAGCCTAGCTATGGAAACAATGACTGTGGAGGTGACGGGGGCGAGACACATGACAGTGGGAAGGAAGGCGGTAAGCGAAGGGAGGAAATATGGTGGGATGTAATTGGTCGAGGGAGAGGATGCATCGCTATGACGTGGACGATGTGGAAGGGAGAAGAACAGGTGTCGGAAGATAAAAGGGGGTGAAAGGGAACGGGATATGTAATAAGGGTAAGTGGAAGATAAATGGCAGGAGTATAGGGAGGTAGTAAGTGACTTGAAAGTGGTGGGGGTCATCGCAAGGAGGATGTGCCATGATAGCAGGGAGGCCTGCACTAGAAAGTTGCCCATATAGGACCCCCCCCCCCATTAAAGGTCGAAGGGCCAAGGGGGTCCGAAGTCGATTGTGCATCATAGATCTAGGCACCCCAATCCTAACTGTTGAGAGATGTGCGCCCCATTTCGGACCCCCCCCCTTATTAAAGGTCGAAGGGCCAAGGGGGTCTGGAATCGATTGTGCGTCGTAGATCTAGGCACCCCAATCATGACCGTTGAGAGATGCGTGCCCCATTCTGGAACCCCCCCCCTAATTAAAGGTCGAAGGGCCAAGGGGGTTCCGAAATGGAACCTCAGCCACAGATCTGGGCACGAAGATCTCGACCGTCCAGATCTGTGTGCTCATTAAAATAATGCACCCGCTTCTAAAACCTTGGGATAAATGGATTTTTAGCCCATGTTTTGACCTTCTTCTTGCCATAGGGGACATTTCTTCCAGGAAAATATCCCATACTTGATTATGTGCTAACATTAGGCTCCATGGGGGATGACACGCCTCCTGTGGGCTACCGAGAACTCTTTTGCAGCTTCAGTGCCTTGTTGTTCGGCTATGGAGTCATTATTAAAACTTACAGATAAAAGGAAAAAAATAATATTTACAAATACAGAGGAGCCATGTATGGCTCAAAAGAAACATTTCTTCAGAAAATGCCCATTCACAGGGCCATTGAACACTTCCTCACCCTCCAAATCCTGCAACTTATATGTATTATTTGAAAATACTTCAACGATTTTGAAGGGCCCGATCCACAAGGCTTCAAACTTGCCATGTTTTCTCTTGTCCTACTTGGGAGCATCCCACTTCAGCACCAGCTCACCGAACTTGAGATCTTCCTTCTTGACCTTTCTGTCAAAGGCATGCTTGAACTTTTGTTGATGTTCTTGAGTTCTAATCACCACCTGCTCTCTGGTCTGTTGGACTTCTACCAGCTGATGAATTCTTCTGATCATGTCATCAGGCTCTCCTTGATAATCCTGAAAGAATTTTGCGACGGGCATAGCCAGTTGAGAAGGAAAAACAACTTCTGTTCCATAGACTAGTTGGAAAGGGGAGATGCCTATGGATATTTTTGTTGTCATTCGATCAACCCATAGAGCGAATTTCAGCTTTGAATCCCAGACCCTCTTGTTGTCCTCCAACATCCTTTTGATGATCCTTATTAGGATTTTGTTAGAGGACTCTGCCAAAGCATTGCCTTGGGGCTAGTATGGGGTAGAATGAATCAATTTGATCCCAAACTACTCACAGAATTTGACCAACAGTTTGGCTTTGAAATATGTTGCATTATCAGTGACAATCTTGCTTAGGCAGTCGAATATTGTGACGAGGTCCTCCAGGAATCCAATGATTACCTTATGGGAAGCACTCCTGGTGGGGATAGCCTCTATCCATTTGGTGAAGAAATATGTGGCAGGCAGGATCCATCTGTGATGTCCACTGGAGGCAGGGTGGTTTTCCCCAATAAAGTATATGCCCCATTGCTGGAAAGGTCTTAAAACAACCACAGGCTTTAATGGAAGAGATTTAAGTTGTTTCTTTCCTGAGAACCTTTGGCATTTGATGCAGGCTTTGACTTCTCTACAGACATCAATGAATAAGAAGGGCCAGTAGTACCCAACCCTGAAAATTTTGTAGGCTGTGGTCTTCCAGAAGTAGTGCCCTCCACATAAGCTGTCATGAAAATTAGCAATGATCCCTTGGGCCTCTTGTGGGTTCAGACATTTTAAAATCACCCCCAAGGGGTCTTTTCAATATAACATTCAATCAACAAGGAAATATTTGATTTATTTGAGCTTTAAATCTCTTGCCTTGTTCCTTTGTAGGCCATCGGGAGGTCACAACTCTTGCAGAAAATATATCACATCCTTGTACCAAGGACATTGTGCCAATGGGGGTTTTTCTTGAGGATCTGCATCAACCAGCTGATCCTACCGATTTCTTGAGCATTCATTGATGAAACTTACCCCCAAAGCTTTGCAATTTGCTTCAGCCAATAGCTTGGCTAAACCTTGACCTTTGATCCACTTGGTGGGCTTTATCTCTAGATCAAACTCAAGGATCTTGGCGATCCATTTACTCCTTCTCCCGTCTATGTCAGGCTGAGTAAGAATGTCCTTCACAACAACTGAGGGGACATCGACAATGACTTTTGACTATAGGATATAGACTCTAAAATATTTGAGAGATTTCACCAGGGCATAGGCCTATTTCTCCATGATGTTGTACCCGACCTCAACATCCCTTAATGCTCTGCTAAAAAAGGCAATAGGCTGCTCCAGCCCGACATCATTTTTTTGTAGTAAAACAACAGCCACTGTGTCAGATGAAGCAAAGGAGAAAATAAGGAAATCCTTTGAGTAGTTGGGACTGATAAGCACAAGAGCTTCAGTCAAGGCCTTCTTTATCTGCTGAAAGGAATTTTGAGACTCAGAAGTCCACCTAACTTCATTTCCTTTCCTCAACATGATTGTTATAAGATTTACCATCTCAACAAAGTTAGAAACGAACCTCCTTAGAAAATTAATTTTACCAAGGAAAGACTGGACTTCTTTCCTGGATCTTGGGATTGACAAGGCTTGGATTGCTTCAACTTTGTTGGGATCAATCTTGACTCCTACTGTTGATACTATGTGGCCCAACAACTTTCCCTCGTTCATGGACAACAATGACTTTTTTGGATTTAATGAAAGGCCAAACCTCTTGCATTTCAGAAAAACCTTCCTCAGATGAAAACAATGTTATTTATCAGATTTGGAAAATACTGTGATGTCATCTAGATATATGACCACAAACTTATCCTTTTCCCCAATGAAATCTATGTCCATGGCTCGCTGAAACGTTGCCCCACATTCATCAATCCAAAGGGCATTTTGGCATACATGAATGTGCCCCACAGAGTGGTAAACGTTGTCTTTTCTCTTTCCTCAGGCAGAACAGAGATTTGATTGTAGCCAGAGAAGCCATCAATCATGGAAATCCTATATGCCCCTGTTACCCTCTGCAATATATGTTCCATCTTTGGTAAGGGGTAATTGTCCTTCTTTGAGCTCCTGTTCAGATTCTTGAAATCAACACAGAGTCTGATTTCCCCATTCTTCTTCCTCACTAGGACCAAGTTGGCCACCCACTTTGAATATCTCAAAGGCACGATGATCTGGGCATTTAGCATATTATTTACCTCTCTCTCCATGATAGGCAGTAACATAGGAGAAATCGGTCTTAGCTTCTGCCTGAATGGCTTGGCCTCCTCTTTCAATGGGATATTGTGCTCAATGAAAATAGTGTCATATGTCTTGAGGTCTTCATATGTCCAGGTGAACACATCGGAAAACTTCTTCAAAATATCAGTATACTCGGTCCTCTGCTCCTTTGACAGGCTGCTTGACAATTTGACGAACTTTGGTTCCTTCTCTGTGCCAATGTTGCACTCAGTTGCATCAACACTATCATATGAGATTCTCCCCTTTATTACCACATCATTTCTATCAAAAAGTCTTTCGAAAGGAACTAGTCCCTTTGGAATATGATTACTTGGAAGTTGAATAATGTCACGCTCTGCAATCTTACTCAGAAAATCACCAGCATCAATCTTTGCTTCAGAAACAGGGTCTTGATCAATATGCAGTGCTGCAAATTCTTCAACAGTCTCCAGGAATCTTTTGATCTCAAGATCATCCTCAAAAACCTTCCAATGCTTGACATTGTCAGGTATGGAAGGCATGTATTTTACTTCTTTATTATATCTGAGTTTGTTTGGTAGGGGCACCTTGAAATTGCTTGTTGATGTAGCCAGAGAATCAGCCACTGTGTTATTTTCTCTTGGAACAAATGAAGTGTTGAATGTTGAGAAGAAAATGTCGATTAGGTCCCATACCTCATTTCTGTAACTCCT
Organism: Picea sitchensis; assembly: GCA_010110895.2. Lineage (NCBI taxonomy): Eukaryota > Viridiplantae > Streptophyta > Pinopsida > Pinales > Pinaceae > Picea > Picea sitchensis. The sequence goes on along the minus strand of SNQJ01S0124797.1, from coordinate 9,057 downwards.
GAGCTGAGGATGCTTGGCTTGATAAGCGTTTTTGATCTATTGGACTATCAATTCTACATCTTCGAATACTGCCACCTCTCCAATTCCCATTTCCTTTGCAGCACTTAAACCTAAAACAAGAGCTTCATATTCTGCCACATTGTTGGTTGTTTCAAACTCTAACTTGTATGACAAAAATATGGTTTCCTAAGAAGGTGACACAAAAACCACTCTGGCACCAACGCCTTCCCTGGAAGAGGCTCTATCAAAGAACATTTTCCAGACAGAGGTGGTGGGGCAGGAATTTTCATGAGAAGTAGTGGGTTGTTTTCTGAGTTTTAGAGGAAGCTTGGGAGCATCAGTGAGTTGTAGTAAACTGGAACCCAAATCAGTGTCAAGAGAAAAGATAGGATGGTTAGTAGGATTGGTTTCATCACTGATTATGTAGGCCAGTTGGGCTTCTCTGTACAGTCTCCTATGTTCCCCCCCAAACACTAGAATAGTGGCATAGGTGAGGTCCATCTACAGGGTTCCTCCAATTCTTGATAACAACATACCAAACTTGGGGGGAACATCAGCCACCACAATATCTATGACCACACTTTTCATGGGCAGTTGGAACAGGGTCACAACCAGATCTTTGATGACACCTAGACATTGAACTTTCCTAGAGTCAAAGGAATAGAAGTCATGATAGGCTCTGGTGACTTCTAGTCCTAATTCTTCCATGACACTTTTGGGCATGAGGTTGTGGGAAGCCCCTGAATCCATCAAGCAGTTGTGCAACACCTTGTCATGTATGTTCAAGGATGTGTAGAAGGGAGGGGATGAATCATTTCTATCTTCTACCATAGGACCTAGGATAACTGCAGGCTTTTCATCTTGCAAATTGATTGAGCCTGTGGGATGGCATGAAGGTTCAGACTGTAATAGCTCGGAGAGGCGTTTTTTGAACACTTCATGCTTTACCAGTTCGGAGAGGGGTACAGGGATTCTGATTTTTTGAATTTCATGCTCAAAGTTAAAAGAGGATGTGAGCTTTGGGATTTCCCTTACTTCAGGAACATGAATCTAGACCATTGGAGAGAGGGGTTGGGCCTTCTTACCTTTGTTGATGTCTGCTACTTTATTAGCAGGTTTCTCTGCTCTAGAAAGTTGTTCAGGAATGCTAGGTGCTCCTGTCTTCTTCTTGGATCTTAGGTTATACCTGCTTTGGCTATTGCTAGCCTTGTCTCCCTTGCTCATCTCATTCAGTTGATTGTCCATGAGAGACTCCTCGTATGCTGATTGAGTGAGATGAGGAAAAGGGGAAGTATCTCCAAAGTAGTGGATTTCAGGATCAAGCTCATCTATTTCCCCTTCTTCATCATTAGTTACCAAATTATTTTGAAAAGGAGCCTGAATCCTCTGATCTTCTCTGTCTCTTCCCCTCTGGCCCCTTTACATCATCTGGGGAGCATTATTATTTGGCCTCCTGAAATTTCCTTTGTTTTCGGCATTTTGAGGATTTTTTTATGTTTGCTTCCCCTCCACCTTCATTTTCTCCATCTCTGCAGACAGAGACTTCACTATCTTGGTCAATTCATCTACTTGAGGGTGAGGCACAAAGGGGCCAGAAGTCGAGGCTTCAGATCTTCCCTTTCTCCTGTCTGTATCAGTCTTATTTCTGAGTCTGTCAACTGCCAATACGTTAGATTCCACTTCTATGGCTGCATCTTTCATTTGAGCTAGGGAGGTAGCTCTTCTTTCTCTCAACAAAAGGAAGAAGTCAGGGTCAAATGCATTAGCATAAGATGTTTTAGCAGAGGCTTCTATGGGTTTTATCTCAACAGGGATCTTATTATACATCTTATTGAATCTTTTGGAGAAGTCAAAGACAAATTCTCCTTTATTTTTCTTCAAGGACCCAAACTCTGTCATGTAATACATGAAATCCTTTTTATCTCCCCATTATCTCCAGAAAGCATTATCTAGAGCTTCAATTCCAACAATAGATATAGGGGTCAGCCCCCTGAACCACTTCCTGACCTCACCATCAAGGCTCTGGACAAAACTTCTCATCCAAACATCTTCATTTTCAATGTTCAGGTTGTCTGCATAACTGTAGAAGGCAACAAGGTTCTCTTCAGTAGTTATGTCCTCCTCTCCAGTGAATTTAGGCATGTACTTGAGATAATCTCCAGTAGGGAGAGCATTCAAGGGCCAAGGTAGAACTAAAGGGGCATACCTCGCAGCCACAATGGCATCCATTCTATATATAGGTGGATTAGCACCTGCCATAGGGATATTAGGTGGGGGGGAACTAGGAAGAGAAGGTGCTTGGAAAGGGGAAAGTGAAACAAGGCTTGCAGGAGGGAAAGGAAACAACTAGGGATGATTTTAAGGATGGAAATTTATTTTAAAATATAGAAACCTTGGCGAATCTTACTAATCCTTCATATGCCAACTATAAATGTTTTAAGATATTTTTGTAAAAATATTCAAATTTCTAAGGACTTTATCTAGTTTTTATAACATTTTGGCGATTTTTAAGGTAAAATAATTTTATCCTATAGAATTTGGGCGAATCATTTTTAAAATAGCGAATCTCGTTTTTGGAAAAACCATGGAAAATTAGCCCATGAGTGAAATTTAGCCCCTAAAATCATCTATGGAAACAACAGAGGATTCAAAGAAAAGGCTATAGGGCTTGATTCAGCAGAGGCTTCTCTTTCTGTAGTAGCAACAACAGTAATAGGAGGAGGGGTGGTATAGATAGGAGAGGGAAAATATTCTGAGGTACTGGGTCTGAACCAGGGTACAATCTCAGGAGAAACGGGAGTGACAACGTTCCCTCCTTCCAATCCAGGATCAGGAGGAGAAAACTCAGCTGGAACGCTCCCAAACTTTAGACATCGGAAAACTCCAACGGGAGAGAATAAAAAAGAGTGAGATGCAGTAGTTGGAGTTCCTATAGAACAATGAAAATCATCAGAAATACCTGGTTTAGTAGTAGAAGTACCTCCTCTAGAGGCCTTTCCCTTTCCGATAATCTTTTCTGGGTCAACTTCAGGTGGCGCTAAAGGCAGCTGAGGACTAGACCTTGTATGTCTGCCTCTAGAAGCTACGACTGAAACAATGGAGTCGTCTGTGGGTTCTCATCAGTGGAGTCACCCCAGTGGAGTCGCCAAGTGCACAGTAGAAATCTCAATAGTTCTGATATCTAATGCACCTTCAAAAATAGTTAATCGTTGTCGTTCAATCCCGGGGAAAATATTCAACTTTTTCCCCAGCAACCACGCCAGAAAAATGTTAGTGTCAGAAGTCACTCCCGGATTGCGGCAGGAGCAGAGCCCAATGCCCATTAGTTTTATGTCATGAATAATTTAATGGGGGTGGTCGAATGGATAGAGACCCCGGAAGATATTGCTTTAACTCAGAAAACCAGGCCTGGCATGCAAGAACAGGTGAGGTCTTGATCTAACTTCTGTCAATAGGTTGAGTATAAAATGAGCAGAGGGAAGACTTGGTAGGAGAAGTGAACAAGACTGCTTTGGGCATCGAACCTTCCAGTAGCTTGATAAAGAAAAACTCAGAAGACAAGATCCTCTTGGTTCAGAGTTTCAGGAAATTGAAAGGTGACTTGACTGGATCCTTCAATTCCAAGTCATTCAGCGTTGATAAATACAAGAGTTGATTAGAAACAATGCGACTATCACAGTGATCAAACATACATCATCCTATAACAGTGCAACTCGACTGGACCCTCCAATTCCGAACTGTTCTAACATAGTGTTAATAGAGAGATGGAAAGAGGCTAACATCCATTAGACAAGAAGTCTCAAGCGCCAATACATAACCAGAGCAACCAGTGCTTCATCAAAAATTTACAATCGGTAGCCTAGCTCAACCATCGACCTTTACAAAAATGGAAAAACTTCCTGCATATACTCAAAGAAAACAATAAGCAGCAGGATCGAGTTACTGCATAAAAAAAAATGTTACGTATGCATGTCTACTGATAGATTGCACATGCAGTCTCTAGATAGTGGTGCACTTATGTCAGACACAATTAGACTCTTGGCAACTCTGTGGACGAATTGACAAGCCTTTAATCCTATGCCAAATTTTCCATTTATGGTGGAGACGATGTCTAACCACCACCAACAACCTTAATAACTGCTTCCTTGGGATCGGGAATAGCCCCAGTCAACTATGAACCTTTGGGACGTGGAGGCCTCTTCACGCTGTCACCTGGGTGTGTTAAACAACTTCATGGAAATATGTGGAGGCAGACGTGAGGACTAAGGCATCAGACGAGAAGCGATGAATGAATGGTGACCAGGCAGGGATGATTTGGCATGCGCAGTGCAGAAGTAAGAAGAGGAGCGTCTGGGTGGACGGATGTGGCATGTGTACTGCAACAACATAGACCAGCGATGAGGTGAGACGAGGTGAGGGGAAACAGTGATTGTGGGGGTGACAGGGGCGAGACACATGACAGGGGGTAGGAAGGCGGTAGGCAAAGGGAGGAAAGATGGTGGGATGTGATTGGTCGAGGGAGAGGACACATCGCTATGACGGGGACGATGTGGAAGGGAGAAGAACAAGTGTCGGAAGATAAAAGGGGGTGAAAGGGAACGGGATATTCCATGAGGGTGAGTGTGTCAGGCTGTTGTATTAAAGATTTTAATTACCTGAAAACACTAAATTGTAAAACTAGGGTAAGTAAACTTAGAGTTTCTACACTAGATGTGCTGGTAAGATTCTAACTTCTACCTAAATATTATTCTAAGAAGAAAACATAAACTTACTCTTATAAATTGAATCCTAATGATTATCTTAAAACTGATCATATCTTGTCTAATTAATCAATGGAAACAATTCTAAGTTAATCAAATGTATTTCTATTCCTAATCCAAAGAAATCATCCAATGCTATCTACCATTAACTAAACACCTAATCATCAAAACTTCTATCTCGACCATAAAAGACAGAATATTTTAAAAACCTTCTACTTAATCTAATTACCAAACAATTCTAAATCTAACAAAAGTGACACTAATCAATGCCCTGTTTTAATCTACAAATATCGGAAGCTTCCTTTAACCATACCATAAGCGAGCTACCCTAACAAAACAGAGTAAATATAAATTCAAACTAACTTCAAATCATGATTAAACTAGAAACTTGAAAACAAAGCAAAGCTAAACTAATTTAAGAGAGAGCGCAATCGGCAGTTGGTTTATTCCTCAAATTCTACACTAACAGTAACTCATTCTAACATTCAATGATCTATGACATATTATCAAACTGAGAATGAACTAAACGAAAATTATTAATTCAGAATTTAGCAGAGCAGTTTCAAGTTAAGAACTAACTCACACGCAGATTCTAAAACTAGAAACAAACTAACTATACTGTAGAAAAGAGAAAGCGAATTGAACCTGTTGGCGGGCCCAACCAAGAGGTGCAATCGCCCTAAAACGAAACTAGAGCTAACTCAAATTATTCCATGCATAACTATATCATTCCTCATGCTCCATAATTCTCAAATAAACTCAAGTCATTTAATAGAAAATGATATAACGCATAGAAATTGTATTATCAGCAATGTCGCGTAACATAATATATCATAACAACCCCTTTCTTGAGAGAGATCCGAGTTTATATAGATCCTCCAAAAATAGTCTTGAACATAGGTACATTTAATTAAGTGAATCTTAGATACGAAAATGACTCAAAGTTAGTTGAAACTAAGTTCACAGTTTCATGACACGAAGTGTCAAGAAGCGTGAATCATAAAATAGAGATAAGCATCATAACAAACTGTTATATAACTTTTCTCTGAGTCATCACATTTTGTTCTTTCGAAATTAAATTTGAGATTTGAAATCTGAGCTATGACTCAATCAATCATATGAATCAGAACTGTCATTCCAATCTGGCAATGTCGTGCAAATCTTTGACATCTCCACTAAGTGCAAGCCGGTACCTAGTTATGATAAATCCGTTTCAAGGAAGAAAGCACCTAACCCATGCCACATTAGTATCAATATCAGTTTAAAGTATCAAAATACATTAAAAATAACTTAAATCATATGAATACTTTGAATAGCTCCATTTAGGGAAAAATGATGTGAAATGTATCAAGGTAAGGCCATAAAGGAATGATACTGGATATGGAATGGGGTTATATCTGACATGATATAGGAAAAAATATGGTCAAAATTGGAGACTAACATTCCCCCAAGCTGAAGACTTTGCCTGTCCTCAGGCAGCAAAAAGTCAAAAACTAAGATTCATCAAAGTGTTGCAACAGTTACAACCAACATTTGCAATCTCTCATGCTTCTTTATGTTTCTGATTTCCTTCTCAAGAACCCGATTAATGGTGATGTGCTTCCTGGCAATCCTCTGCAATCTCTTATTCTTCTGCAAAAGACATCTATTTTTTCGTTTTAATCTCTCAATCTTTGACGAGAATTGAGCTTGCCTAAGTTTCATAAGTTCAATTTTTGTTTTTATACGCTGATCTAGTATGGCATATTCATGTAACTTCTCTTTTAACCTGTGATTCCTATTTTCCAATCTGACAACCATTGGTCACAAAGATCTACTGGAAGAGATTTCACAGTAAGATTCAAATGTCTTACAACGACCTTGTTGTGTTTGAGGGCTGGATTCATGAGTGAACTCATCAGGTTCTTAAACAGGGGTATCAACTGGTATTTCAATTGGCTTGTCTTGTGAAATTTCTTCGGGCACATTATCTTGTTGATTGACTTCATGAACTTTTCTAATCAATTGAGAGAGAGTCCATGTCATCTCAGAAGACTCCAGAGCCTCCTCATGATCAGTCATACTTTTCATTCTTTCCTGTAATGGATAGCTAGGCACAGAGTTATCCGTATCTGAAAGTGTGCATTTACGTTTAGGGTTCCTTCTAGGTTTGGCGATTAACTCCTCGAGCTCTTCTACATCAATAATATTTTTAGCAGTCAGAGAAGAAATCAGAGTTTCAACATTTACATCTGTAGGGACAATATTTTCCATTTTTTTACGACTAGTTTCCACACCATTAGAACCATGGACATCAAACGAGTGTTTAGTGCCAGGATTATCATCATTGGCCTCAATTGTACAATCTGGTGTATACTCAGGATCATCACAGATTTTGGCTAGGGTTTTAACAAATTTCTTCTTAGAACTCGACTTCTTTTGTGGAACAATTGACTCAATATTTTTATCTTTAGAATTGTCAGAAGCTAGGATTCTTACAACAAACATATCCCAAGATTCCTTTTTGTGGGATAACGCGAACTTAACCAAAATTTTGACAAGACCAAAATGAAACAGACTGCCCCTAAAATATTTTTCTTTGCGAACTTGTTTTGCCATTTTCTTCAAACTCTTCAACAGAAAATAAGGGATTTTCACCAGATGGTTACCTTTGAAATGCAGTAATAGTCGAGCATGACAGGGAAACACAATCATGTACCGACCTTCACAGGTGAGGTAGCGTTGAAGTATGGATACCAACTGAGCCCATTTCAGTTCCAACCATGACCTTGATGTGCCTTCTGACCATTGTAATTTCCGATACTGGGGTTGCAGGAGCTGTGTGCAAAGCTTTTTGTCTATTGGTTGTCCCTTCGTCCATTTCTGACCAGTACTGGGTAACTGAATTGCTTCAGAAATGAAATGCTCTGTGACTTCAAATTCTAGCTTGCCAACTTTAGCCAGTCCACCATGAAAGTGCAGAGTGAATTGAAGTGTAATCTTATCATCATACCTGTCAAATTTCTTGAAGAATGGCTCCCATCTAGCTTTCTGAAAGATGTGTTTGGTGGCTTCATACTCGGGAAGAGCCTCCAAATCTGCATAAGTCTCAGGTTCATGACGATTCACCACCATGATGCTACTCAGTATAATAGGAAAGGTTCAAAGGTGAGCAAAGGAATTAGATGAGGGCAACAGAGGAGTAGATTATGATGTATGAAATAGGTCATGAAAGGAATTATGGAAGGACGTTTTAAGTGTCATGAGGATCAGTAGCATGTGAAGGAATAATGACGGTCGTATGCCTTTTTAAAAATATCATTTCACATGAGTCATGTCAAATTCAACCATTATAATATATTTCATTCTTCATGACATGAAATGTGAAGAAAAATTGAACTCAGCCTTTTAAGTACAGAGTATAGAAATGATGAAATGTCATGGAGTATCGAGGCAGTCATAGTTCAAGTTATTAATATGTACTTTAATAAATTAAACTAACATGAAACTATGCTTACCTAAGCTCGATTACTTTCTCCCTGTTACGCTATGTTTTCTTACTGGAGATATTTTGAAACCAATTCTGAATCTGGAGAGCGCCAAAGTTGTAACTGGAATCTGTACTGTTGATAGCCACTGTGACTGATTAATTATGTCTGGTGCTGACTGGTACTGAGGAAATAAACCGAGATATGCAGAGAAACTTGAACCAATAATAACTTGTTGAGATATAAAAGATTTCATGTTTATGAAGCAAATTATCTGATGGCTATCCGTGAACCTGTCTCCTGTTCATTCTTGAAAGGAATCAATCAAAATTATGTCTTCTATAATAGCTTCAAAGCTTTAACCCATGGTACAATTCTTATTTGTGTGAATAAATGTTCTGGAGTCGAACACAAAAAGAAATCATTGGATTATCGGCCATTAATGAATGTCGTTAACCAATGCGAGATGACCCACCATTGATGTCAATGGGCCTCAAGGTACCTATAGTACATCCTAACAGGTACGAATAAAGGTCTTGGTGTCGAGTCACCTGTAGGATCTATCAACCAAGAGACACTGATGTATTCCCATGGTTGTTAGCAAGGAAATTTGCCATTGAGGCATGCAGATTCTAGGGTACTAAATAGTCTCTAATCTCTACTCTAGATAAGGTGTTGATGTCGAACGAGTGAGACTTGTTTGAAGGTGGACCTTAATGTATCCCACATCATCCAACGTGAGTGCAGATATAAATTTTGCAGAAAATGATTTTATGGAACAGTAATCACTTACTTGTGGATTTAATGAGCCCAAGTTAGTATATGCTCAT
>SNQJ01S0124795.1:17097-31989 GCA_010110895.2 Picea sitchensis | reverse complement strand
GTGTGATTGTTTATTTCTTACTGCTCATTATTGGATAATAATTCTACATTGATATAACATTTGAAGAAAAAGGATTATAATTACGCTATTACTGATTCACCCCCCCTCTCAGTAATCCAACAGTTAACCTACGAGTGGTGCACTAATTGTAAATAGTGGGATAATTCACTAGAACTGTAAATGGTGGGATAATATTTATTATGGGTTTCTGAATAGATCTATACTATGTCTTTGTGCAATGGTTGATGCAATCCTTTAAAGTGATGCTATGGGATGTAGGGATAAATAATCATATTCTTCATTGGTTTTTTCATATTCTTAGTTTATATCCATCCTACCTGCATTTGTTCATGTGTCATTTGTACCATGGTGGATTCTGTGATTTCATATAAAGAGAATAATATAGAGTTCTATAATTGAAAATATAGAAAAATCCATAAATAAATAAGTGATGAAGGAAAAAGAGAGAGCATGCAATGCATATAGAGATGTAGAGATACATGGAATTCACTAAGAGGTAAGAATTATAGATGAAACTGCTCTTATAATTTTCTTTTTCACAAGATACCTCTTCCCATGTGAAATGGGAATATTTGCAACTATGATCATGTTGTTCCATTGCTTTTGTTCTCTCTTTATTGGAATTAACTTCCTCAATATTGCATTATTAGCTCCTTATATAGTTCAACTTCTCTTCCTCTTTCCACAGTTGTGCATGCTTCTTGATCTTTCTTTCAATTTTTTTAATCACCTTTTCATCCTCCATCATTTCTTTCAAACTCTATTTGTCTTTGTTTTACTCTATTTGTCTTTGTTTTATGATGCAAACATGCTCACCTTTTGTGACCTTATATTAAATTATATGCTCACCTTTTGTGACCTTACATTAAATTATAACATTTAGTTAGGTCATGCTTATAAATATTTAAATGCATTGAAGTTTTCTTATACTATGTAACTAAGAAGGAGAGTATAAAAATAAAGGTTATACCCTATATATTTTGGAGTGACTTATGAACTTTTGTACAACAATCTTTGAAATCAATGTTAACAACCATGAAGAAACTTTGAATTTGTGCTTTCTCCCATGATGCTTCTAGAACAACAATCATCCCTCATAAGGTTATATTATGCTATCACAATTTTGGTTTTGTTGAAAATAATTCTAAGCTTATATTATGCTATCACAATTTTGATTATGTTGAAAAAAAATTATGAAAAAAATTGAAGAAAGTATACAAATTCTAACCTCTTCCATCTTATGGGGGATTTTTAATATGATTGAGAGGATCATCAATCATATGAAATAATCTTGATAATTATTAATATAAAATAATACAACCCCCTACACACACAAAAACTCATATAAAATCGTAACATTGTTTGTGTTGTGTGATATGGGTAGTGACTTTTATATGTATTAAACTAAGTGGGAAGGTTGGAATACTCCATGGAGCTCATGTCAGTGGATGAAGATACGAGGAAATATCATCAACCAGTTTATTGGGGTTAGGATTTGATCATCGAAGTGGCCTACATGTATCATATCCATACCAAACTCTTGCAATGTTCTAGTGATGTCCATTAGATTTTCAAAATATTAATATAATTGAAAAATATACATTCATTAGCTTTTCGAAATATTAATATAATTGCAAAATATGCATTCATTAACTTTTCGAAATATTAAAACAATTGTAAAATATGTATTCATTTGACAATATAACATATGTGAAAATGTGTTTCACATCTAAGTTTGTTTGATCTATATAATATATGTTTAAATGAAAAAATAATAATAATAATAATGTCATTTAAAAAAGTAATTTTAATGAAAAAAAAAAAAAAACAATGTCATTTAAAAAATAACCTTACATTACAATTTGTAATGTAGGATACCATATATATTCAATCCCAATTTGTATTTTGATTGATAGGATTACAATTTGTAATGTAGGATACCATATATATTCAATCCCAATTTGTATTTTGATTGATAGGATTAGAGAATATGAAAACTTTGTTTTGATATTCATTTGAAATTTTTTATATTAAATATTATCATAATTAAAAGATATTTATAAAAAAATTAACAAGAAATGTGTTTTTTTTTAAACGGCCATATATTACAACGTATCAGTACATGTAAAAACCAAAAGAAGGCAAACTATTTCTAATTTGTAATTTCACCTTACAACCATGTTATTTTTTCATTTTTTTTTCACATATTTGGCTTTCCTCACATGCATTTTCTTTTATCATACCTTTTGAGATTATTCAAAATATATAATATTTCATATTTTATGTCACTTTCATTTCTATTAACATGCTAAATTAATAATTTTTTGGACTAATATTAAGATATCATATTTAATATTAAAATATCACATTTAATATTAAGATATCACATTTAAGTTCTTTCCTTAGTTGTTTTATGCATGAATTCCTTCACAACAATTCAAATACTTGACACTACTTCTACTCAATCATTAGGTAATTATTCATTATCTCAATATCATATCAACCTTCTTCACACAAAAGTCTTTTTGTAAGCTTATTTTATGCATTTTTTTGAAACATCCAGTCTTACAATAAGTCAATTATTCAATCAAGTATTCAAATATATATCTTACACCTTTTCTATTCCATTAGATTAATTCTTTATTTAATATGTCCAAATGGGACTGGGAGCTCGAGTGTACATAGAAGGTTTGTCTTCTACCGATGATATGTTTCTACATGTTTAGAAGAAACAAGTTCATGATCTTTTCTATAAAATATATGTTCTATAAACTAGAATTACTCGCTGCATATAACATTTTCTATGTTATTACTACATTGTGGATGCATTAACTTTTGAAAAATATTGTCAATTGTTTTTGTTCCGATATTATTTTAGAAAAATTGGCATTTTACTTAGATTGTTGTATATTTGTTCAAATTTGTTTCCATACTAGTTTCTTGTGTTCCTTCACATATCAATGACTATAATTTTTACTATTCCATTTGTTTAAACATGCATGCTTTCTATTGTTGATTTAAAAGACTTTTTTACAGTTTAAAGGTCAACTTCAGGAGGATATGAATTCCTCTGCATTTTTAGATAGGTGGTACTCCTCTTTGGATAAAATATTGGAATATTCTTTGTATGGTTTTGCAATGAATGTAAATGGTGAATGCTAAAGAGAAAACCACGAGAGATCTTCCAAGAAATCTAATATATACAAATGTAAAATCCTTAAATACAGTTGTACAAATATACATCAGATCATTTAAAGAAAAGATAAGATGAAGTGTGTCAATAGATATTTGTATCTACAAGGTTTTGGAGTCTCCATTCAACTGACATTCTTTCTTTCTTGTAATATAAAATGAACCTGGAATCTTCTATGAGTTTGCAAGAAGAATGGAAAAACAAAGATGGGCATGTCATCAGAAAACTTTAGAAGAGTGCATCATTAAAAATCAATAGATAATATGATAGTCACACTTTAAACATATTGCGCTCAAAATATCAAGTCTTGAAAGGTGATTTAAGTTATGCCCCAAAATATCTCTCTGTAGAGGAATCAATAATAATATCCCGCATGTGACAAATTTAACACTGTGAGGAAAATAAAGTTGTCTCAACCGTCTCAACAATATCAATGACAAATTGATAAACTATAATTAAACTACAATTTCCTTTTTACAAGGAGGGATATTGTTCATCTAGACATAAAATATTACATGACTGAATACTTTTGAGAAAGAACTGCTTAGACCCAAATCTTCCCATTTTTATTACATTCATGGAATATTTGTTGGAAAGAAACATAAATGAAGAAGAATATGAGAGGCAAGCTTTAGCAGGTCATTCAAATGAATATTAGAGAGATAGAACTTTGATTCTTGCATACTCTTCACCATTGTAGAAACTTTTGACTACCAAACCTTTGATAACACCTTCTCTTGACCTTTTAAAATATGCTTTCCATGTTCTTGAAGTAGTTAGGGTTTCCTTTCTGTTGGTTGTGGAGCCTGATTATCTTCCTGATTTATAGGTCTTTTACTTTCAGGGGTTTCTCGTTGGTTGTGGAGCCCTGAATATTCTCTCCCCGATGGAGTAGGTCTTTACTGCACTGTTTATACCCCATGAAGTATTTTACACCTAAGTACATGTGTACACTCTTCCATCGCTGAGGTGAGGGTACCCTCTACGTGGGTTTAATGGGTCCGGTTAGGTTTGGGGCAAGAGGGCCTCTCTGCTAGGGTTCAATGATGGGGGTTTGGGGCTAAGCCCTAAGCAAAAATTGCCTTGTAAAAATTATATTGTAATTATTCATTGTAACTGGACCGCTCATCATAAGGTCTACCTAATGATAGAGATTATGTTAGGCTTTTTCCCTAGAAGGCAAGCCCTTTATGAGGGAAATGTATTGTGACTAGTGGTTTATACTGGACATTGTATTCCTGAGAGAGGAGATCAGAGAGAAAGAAGAGGAAGCATGTTGGTTTTGTCAGAGACATCCCTTCACTGTTGATAATAATAGCAGTTGGACTCTGGCCTCGGTGGACGAGTCTACATTAAGTAGAACCAATGCAACTAGCAGGTTCTCTTGTATTGTGTGTCTTCTGCGTTTTTTTTCTGCATTTGTTTTGCTCATCTCATGGGTCTTGTTTTTCTAACAACCTGGTATCAGAAAGAAAGGTAACTCACAGGAAAGAGGGTTCATGCCCGAAAGTGGGGAGCAATGCTCAAGATGGAAAGTTTAGGGTTGATAGATTTAACGGCCAAAACTACCGGTTGTGGAAGATGCATATGGAATACTATTTATATCAAAAGGATCTATCTCTACCATTGGGAGTGGAGCAGCAAAGAAGTCTGTGGGCTTTAGCGACTAAGAATGGGAGATTCTTGGACGCAGCGATCTAGGAACTATAATGGCTAAGCCTAGCTGGTGGATTTCAATAATTCAAAAGAAAAGACAACGGTTTGATGGACGCCAACAAATTGTATGAAAACCCTATTACCTAATATCAAGGTATCAATGAAGAGATTATTTATCATGTAGATGTCGCATGCGGTCCGCTATGCATCATTTAAATGAATTCTTACTAATTGCTACTAATCAACTAAGTTCCTCGTAAAAGTGGATCTCTGGATGATTATTAGTTCTTCAATCTGTTACTGGACATGGGATACATTAAAACTCCTGGTTCGTTCAAATACTTTAAAAATTTGATGATGTTGCCTGTTATCCTTAGTGAGGAAAATGATAATCAGTGCCAAGAGACCAGGAAATGCGTTGAACATGAGAACAAATACAAAGGATGGAGGAAAGGGCTCTGTGGAACCGTGGGAATTACAAGAAGGGCGGATCCAAATATAGACTTGGAAAGACATAGAGCAAGCAGAATTGTGGGAAGAAAGGACATCTCAAGAAGACCGCAGTGAGCTCCAAAGAAACAAAGAGATGGATATGTTGAGGAAACGAAGCAAAATGTAAATGTGTGATGTGTTACAAGATGCTTGATTCTTTCCATAGATAATATTTCCGAGTCTTGGGTAGTGTAGATTAGTGAGCTTCATTTCATGCCACACCCTACAGGAAAGCCAGATTATGTTCAAGGTGACTTTGGACAAGTTCATTTGGGTGATAATAAACCATGCAAAATTGTTGAATGGGGAAAGGTAAAATTAAAGGCAAATCAATGGAAAGTCCAATGGTCATGGAAAGAAAGAAAACATGTTCCGTGATGGCGTAAAATATGATTTCAAATAGAAGTTGGCAAGGAAGGTTACATCCGCAGATGCATGCATACAAGACATGGAAGGTCATCTAATGATCATTGGTGATAGCGAAGGAGATAAGGTAGGTACATCTATGTACTAGTAATCACACTTCTATATCTTTAGCTTCATAGAGGATACAAGACTATGGCATCATAGGTCAGACACATGAGTGAGAAGGGGTATGCGATCCTTCACAAAGAAATTTGCTGCCAGATCTTAAACAAATTGATTTGACTTCTGTGAACATTGTAAGCGAAGGAAAAACAAAAGAGCTCCATTCTCGGAGTCGGAAAGAAAAGAAGAATGGTTAGGTTTGTGCATATACGTGGGCGCTGGGGACCATCTCGTGTATCATCTCTTGGTGGCTCCTCTGGCTATTATGTTACTTTTATTGATGATGCAACTGAAAAACTTGGGTTTATTGTAGAATAATAAAAAATATGATGTTTTGGATACTTTGAAGAAATGGAAAGATTTAGTTGAAAAATGAGACAGGAAAAAGTTTAAACTGTCTCATATCAGATAATGGAAGTTCACCAGTCGTTAAAGACGCCCATCATCATTCAAATGTTCACATCCGAGAGAAGATACCCATTTAACACCACAAGAAAAACGGTGTGTCGAAGGATGAATAGGACAATCATGGAGCGTGAAATGAGTATGAGATTGCATGTCGGTTTGCCCTTTCATAATTTCAAGCAGATAAGTTATATTTTTGTCTACTTAATAAACAGAGGGCCTTCAAGCTCTTTGATAAATCAGAGGAATGGACAGGAAAGGTAAACTATTCTTTTTAAAACTTTCGTTGTGAAGCATTTTGTCCATATTGATAAAGAAAATAGAACAAAGCTTGAGGCAACAACCAAGAAATGTACCTTTATTGGATATGTTACTACCTTGCTATCGCCATGGGATTGCGAGACAAAATCATTAGGTAGAGATGTCATATATTCAATGAGAAGGTCAAGTGCAAAGATTTAATGGTGGAAAGAACAGAAAGGAAACAAGAATACAAAGTGCTTGATGAGATCATCAAAAGAAATTCCAAAGGAACCAAAATAAAATGTACAACAAGAAAAGAGCACAACAAAATCTCAAAGACCAAGTGTTGTTAGAAGATTCACTTTGATTACATAATCTCCGAACGATATCTCCTATTATATTATTTATTGTTGACTCCATTCTGTGAACCGTTGTTATGAAGAGGTAATGTGTGTTGACAATTTCAAAAGAAGTGGAGAAAGGCATGAAAAAGGAATGATCTCAAAACAACCAAACTCTGGGATCTCAGTTGCTCATGGGAAAAAGAGCATTGCGTAATAAATGGGTTTATGTTGAAGGAAGAAGATGGAGGTGAGGGTACAAGGCTAGGACTTGTTGTAATGGGTTTTCACAAAAGAAAGGTAGATTTTGATGAAACATTTCTCCATTGTTAAAATGACTTCAATTAGGATTCATTTAAGTCTTGTGGCGAGGAAGATTTGCATCTTGAATGAAGCTAGATGTAGTCGTGCCTTTCTCCATGTGGGGATTTGGAGGAAGAGATTGAGTATGCAGCAGCACCACCGTGGCAGGCTGAGGTCATGAAGGAGAATTCTGTGTGTTGAAGAACAGCTCAGGCTTGGAAATCCCATTTGAAGTTTGATATTTACGACGAACAGTGGTTATAGTAGATGTCATTCTCATCAATCGTGTTTATTTTAAAAAACTAGGAAATGGAAGCTTTATTATCTTCTATTGTATGGTGATGACTCTCTACAACGGCTCAATATGCAAGGATATAAATGTCTAAGAAGAAAATTAATTCATTTGTGATGAAGGATTCTGGTGTTTGAAGAAAATCCCGGTAAGAGAATAACAAGACGAGTAGAACCCGACATTGTCTCGTAAGTGAGCACACAGAAGGTTGGAGAGGTTTAGAATGCGTAATGTAAAGTTCGGGTACACCTTGGCTGTACCATTTCAAATTAGCCAAGGAAAATGTGTCCCAAGACACGTGATGAGATAGAATACGTCGAGGGTCCCATATTCATCGCTAGCTATAACTTGATGTATGTACTGGTTTGTACTAGACCAGATATTGTACATGGCTTTTAGTGGAGTTGTGAGTAGGTATATGAAAATCCAGGTAAAGAATAATGGAGGCAAGAAGTGGATTCGAAAAGAATTACTACACATGAATTAGTGTTTTGTAGCGTTTCTGCATAATTCTTTTCTTGGCTGTGGATATGCTGATCCGTATATATTAAGACAAGAGGAGGAGCACCATTGCATGTTTCTACTTATGGGTGGAAATCCACAAGAAGTTGATCTCCAAAACCCAAAATGTTGTTGTACTTTCAAAAACAGAGGTAGAGCATGTTGCTACCACAGAGGCTAGTAAAGAGATGATTTAATTACAAAGTTTTATGGAGGAAAATTGGGAGTAGCCAGAGAACAACAAAGTTGTAACGATACCGAGCTATTCACCTTGCAAATAACTCGTGCCTTCCATTCAAATACTAAGCATAATGCTTGAAAACACCATATGATCCATTCTGGAAGATGGACACAATTGAAGATGGAACAGATACACACTAGCCAGGAACTCAAGGCACATGCTATCAGCGTATAACTGTGGAGAAACTGCTCCTTCCCTCGGGCTTTGGTCTTCAAGATCGAAGATGAAGATGAGAAATTTGTCGGTCCAAGAAGGATCATAGTCAAACAAATACAACAACGATGGAGTTGTTGGAGATCACTCAAGTGGGAGATTGTTGGTCAGGAGTTCGGATCATCTTCTTGATTTA
The DNA here is from genome assembly GCA_010110895.2 of Picea sitchensis. Lineage (NCBI taxonomy): Eukaryota > Viridiplantae > Streptophyta > Pinopsida > Pinales > Pinaceae > Picea > Picea sitchensis. Next base: position 23,424 of record SNQJ01S0124795.1, on the reverse strand, counting down.
TAGGTCTTTACTTTCAACCGTGTTTATAACACATGAAGTATTCACACCCTAGAAGCATGTACACTCCATACATGGGAGTGTGAGGTAGTGGGTACCCCCACGTGTCCGGGGATATCCCCTAGTAGGGGTTGGGTGTCGGGCCCCACGGTCTGGAGTAAGCATCCCTCGATAGGGGTTTGGGGGCTTAGTTCTACAAAATTTCCTTTGTAAAAAGTATATTTCATTGTAAATATGGACTGCTCATTATAACGTCGCAGATCTAAAGGTAGAGATAATGTTAGGGTTTTTTCCTGAAGGAAACCCTATTTGCGAGGGAGCCACAGTGCTATGGTTGATGCCGAATTCGGTGAGAGGACTGTGGAGGAGAAAGAAGAGGAAGAGAAGCTGGTTTTGTTGTAGGTTGTATCCCTTCATTTGTTGGATAATAAAGTAGTTGAACCATACCGTGGACGAATCCACAATCGGGAAAATCAATGTAGACTGCGGGTCTCTCTGTATTGTGTGTCTTCTCGGTGGTAAGCCTGCCTTCTGCATTGGTTTTATTTTATTGATCCACGTCCCGCTTTTTCTAACACTTTCTAGAACTTTCCATGATTAATTTTTTGAGTAAATCAATCTTAAATAATCCTTCATTGAAAACTAATTAATGAATTATTTCATCGAAATTTATGCCTCCATGAAATTCACTTATCTCACAATTACCAAATTTTCTTAAATTTGACTAATTTTGTCAAAGCGATTGTATTTTAATTTATAAATGATATATCTTCATCCATTGAAAACATTTTAGATGCAATATTCATCATTTATTCTTTCCAACGAGTCCTCTCGAGCGGAATTTGGAGTTCTTAATCTCAAGATATGACCTCGGGAAGTTGAGGTTCCAAGTAGATCTATCATCAAATCATAAAAACTTAGTTGAATGTTCTTTCAATTTCTGAGCAAATCATGGACAATTTCAACTCTTGAAAGCTATTCCATTATCTTCCTCATCAAATTAAATTTCCAATGAGGTAAAGTTTTCCCAAATATGACTCGCAGATCTCAAGATATAGTCTTCAGAAGATTAACACTCAACAATTGTTGATCGATCTTCACCGGGCAATCTAAGCCCTTGATTTGAATTCTCCTTCCTCCTTTAGAAATTTGAATTTTGTTTATAAAAATTTAATCCCACATGCATGGGACTCTCAGAGAATTAATGGTATATATTAAAAAGGTGTATAGTACACCTAGTGTGAGTTAAGATGAAACTTTGGAGACTTTAGAATTCGACCTTTCATAGGAAATTAGTTAATTAAACACTATTTTAAATAATTTGTCAACTTCCACCTCATGCCCAGTCAACATGATGAGTCAACAGTCCAAAAGTTTCCATGCTTCTTTGTGTCTCTCATGCCCACTCAATGATGATTCAACAATCCAAATGTTTCCATGTGTCTTCGCGTGATAGGCTAGTAATCTACCACATGTCATATCTCCATTTGTTGCCATGTGTCATAAGTTGTCTAGTGCCATATGTCTGCCATGTGTCATCCCTCCATAGGATTCCATGTTTAGTGTTCTTGTTGGATTCCATGTGTAAAAAATAGTGTGCTTCCATGTGTCATAATGTGGTCGAGTGAGTAAAATCTTAGGAAATATGGTTAAGTGTTGGAGAAATGGGAGAGGGACGAGAGTGTGGAATGAGGGAGGGAGGTGAGGAAGGAAAAATAAGGAAGGTGTTGAGATCATTTCCTATTTCCGGGTTTTTCTTCCCCGTTCTATCTTCCCAACTACTTTTTTTCCATTTATTTTACCTCTTCTACACATCCCCTTGTTTCTCTCTTTCTTTTATCCTTTCTTCTCTCCCTTTCTAGTTACCATACTTAGTCATATTTTAGTAATTGGTGGGTTGCTGGGTTGGAATACCCTTATCTCCATCCACTTTTCCATTCCATAAGTCCGCTGCTACACTTAACCATTTTTCAATTTTGCAGGTTTGCGGGTTCAAGCCCTCATCCTTCAAGTTCTGTGATATTCACTTTTCACCCCAAGTCCCATGATCTACATTTTGACCAACCTATTTTTCATGGGTTTCGAGCCCCAAAGTATTTTATTCCTGCTACACGCAAGTTCGATCGACCTCCTTTTCTACACTTAACATATTTTTTATCATCCATAATCATGGGTTTGCGGATTCCAAGGTTAGTGGGTTCATGAAAATCTCCATATTCAAACTCGCTCTAGTCCGTCCCCGGTATTCTCTTGATTTTACCAATATGAATTAAGTGTTGTTTAATGCTAACAATTGTTGTGTAAGCTCCGAATATATCATCATTAATGGCGAAAGACTCGAGGAATTACTCATTAAATTGAACTAAATCTCCATTTTCCAAGGCATTAAATTATCATCATCTCTCCGAAAAGATTTATTTGAAGTTTTTATCCAGCTAAAGAAATACTCTTTTCAACCTATGGAAGCCTCATCTAGACAATATTTTTGTGGTGATACTTTAAATATGTTTGGTTGTGAAGACCATGACTTTCAGTGGTGAAGAGCATATTCATATTATTTCTCTCCTCCTGCACATAAAGATGTAATTTGGGAATCTAGAATCTCTCGGGATCGGTGTGTTCCTAAGTTTTTTGAGTGTAAAAAACTTGTTGCATGGTGTGTGGACAAGTATGTGACAAGCCAAATAATTATACAACTTCAAGATTATTCTCCAATTTCCCTTTCACCGCAATTTTTTCGCAAGATGTTGAAGCTCCCAGAGCCGACACTTACTTTAAAAGGAGAATACTACAGAGGTTTTTTGAAGAAACATAACAATGGGATTGAACTCATTCCTATATATTTGGAGAACCATGCATCTATCCCAAAAGAAATAACCAGAATCCAGGTTGACTCTTTTAAAAAACCCTATCGAAAAATTGTGTGTTTGTTTACCAGGTTGACAGGTCACGAAAGAACTTCTTCTATCTCTCACATAATTTTATATATTATGTATTTTACAGTGAACAAGAATGCCATATTTCACCAGGGAAAACTAATTTCTATCGAAATATCGTCCCAATTATCACACTATAAAAAGGAAAAAAAATTGTTTATGGCTTCTTATATAATATTTTCTATTGTGTATTGTTGTCGATTTCCAAATTTAACCATGAGTAAGAGGGTGAATTGTGAAATAGATCCAATAACCTTATGGTATCAAGCACTGATGAAGTATAAGACCCTAAGTTAATTCTCAATTCAATGTTTATGACAAAACAACAATTTGATGAACAAGTTGAGATATTAAAGGGGTTATCAGCTAAGAAAATTTATGGCATAATTGAATATAATGAAGAAGAGATAGAAAATTGGTCGGTTGATTATTTTGTGAAAAATCAAGATATTGAGGAGGAAATACATAGAATTTCTCATGACTTAAGAGACTTGGAAGGAGAATTATTCAATATTAAAATTTAGCTACGAAATAAATGTTGCGCCAATGAAAAACTACATTGAAGATTAGTTTAAAAAGGAAATTGATAAATTAACCAAAGAAGGCCAAGAAGAAGTAGTTGAGACGGTTCCTATAAACGTCAATGAGGAAAATAAAAGGACAAAAAAAAGAAAGTGAAAAAGAGAGAGACCATCATAGTAAGTTCATGTTGATCACATCTTTCTTTCTTTATCAGTTTTTCATCTAGTTACTTGGCTTCTTTGACTAGAAAGGTTTAATCGAAATCTTATAACTCCTTCCCGTCTTATTTCCAGGTCTTGCTACTCTGTCATCGCCCACCATCTTCTTTCCAAAACTTGATTCTTGTTTATATTTTCTTTATGGTTCGCGGGAGCCCTAATACCATTCCTAAGGACAAACACATTTAAATTTTAAATCTTTGTAACAAACTCTATATTTTTTAGAAATCCCAAGAGAACTATTTCAGGATCAGTTTTGACAATGTTTTATAACTCTAAGTTTTGAGTATAAAATATTTGAGATTGATCTATAATTTTCTTTATTTGAGCTCCACATGTGTTTACTCTATTAAAGTTATGTTATACATGCAGATCATTTTCTTTTATTTTATGTGATAAAAAATCTTCAGTTTAACTATGATGGATGTGAGGAAATTTTGCTTATCTTTTTCAAATATGTGATGTGTGAGGTTCTTGGTCATCTCTCGGGAACTCTCTTTAAAAATTAAACTTTGTGTTTTACTGCAATCTTTATATTTCTTTGAATATCACAATGGACTTTCTCAAAGTCCTATATTATTTTGAAAATCTAGAATTCTAAGAAATTATTGAAACAAAGAGGAGTACCACCTCTATAAAAGTGCAAGGGGATTTGTATCCCCGTGAGGTTTTCATTTCGGTCTTAACATATTCATGCGTCAACATTTTTTGAGACCATACTGGGGATGAATGAAAATTTGAAATCTGGTTTAGCATTTTTGAAAGATACATGACTTTTCCCCAGGATGATCAGCCCCACCTGGAAATTGGATTAAATAATCAATTAAGCATCCTACCTTAGCTATATAATATGGTAATAATGACATCTAAGACTAGGGAATAATTATAAATATATTGGCAGACATTGGTCCAAGAAGAAGAAAGAGAAATCCTTCGTAGATAGAGGAGAGATGAGCGACAAGATCAAAGAAACGAAAGACTATCTCAAGCAACACAAGAAAAGGGTCGAGATTGAAGCTGGACGAATACAAGGAACCCATTACCAAAAGTAAAAGTAAGCAACTTTTTATTCTAAGAAGTAGAAAACATATTCTTGAAATATCTTTGGACATGGCAGGAAGAAATGAACAACCACGAGAAGAACCATGAAAAGAACCTTGTGAAGAAAGAAAGGGAGGTGGAGGAGGTGGTTGAAGAAATCAAGAAGACCTAATATTTGGAAACCAAAGAAGAGTAATGGATTCCCCCTTAAATATTCTAGGTGAGAAACATGACCTCCCTGTTCTCCCTAAGGGAACCTTGAAATAATTTTCCAAAGACAGAACAATTGATTCCAAGAGACACCTTAATTTATTTCTTGATGTTTGTGATTTTCATCATGTTGAATATGACGATGCGATGGTAAGGTTATTTCTTCAAACCTTATCAGGACAATCCTATGAATGGTATACGACATTACCCACTAGGTAAATTGGCTCATTTAACGACCTCAAATCCATGCTCCTGACTATGTTCGCTCCTCTAGTTGCATATCATACCCTTCTCACTAATTTTACCCATATTGGTTTAAGGAATAATGAGAGAATATGATATTTTAATCTCAAGTTCAATAAAACCTTGAGTAAGATTACAAAATATAAAAGACCTAATGACCCATAGATACTTGGTTGTTATAAGAATGGGATGCCCCCAAATGTAAAATATGCTATCAGAACATCCCAGATGGATACCTTGGATGAAGCAATGATTAATGCCACTGATATGGAAGAACTTGTGATTGAGACATGTGTTTACCATGAAATTATCCTAGGAAAGGTACAGAGGTAGCTAGGAGGCCTAAATATTGATGATCGAGGAGCCTCTAGCTCAAAAAAGAATGAAGAGAAAAAGTCGTGACCAATCCAAAATCAAACAATTGGAGGAGGATTTTTTAAGGGAACCATACCAGGTGTGAAGGTAGAACCTATTGTGGCACAAGAACTAAGAAAATAATTGAAATTGCACAAATGAATAGAACCATCATGAAAATGAAAAATGAGATAACTAGATTAAGAATGGGGGGTAATTATGTAGCAAATACGAGAATGCCAATCCAAGAGAAAAGAAGGAACCTTCCCCGAGAAAATAGAGTGAGGTTTGAAAAAATTGATAATTCGCAAAGACAAAGGGTTCCCAAGCAACCAATCCCAGATGTAGTTGTTTTGGATGATGTATATGATGAGAAAGGGAACGATTATTTCCCGATGAAAGTTTCAAAAATGTACAAATGGGCGGATGTGAGACATACATGCATATATTTGAATAAGCAAACAATGACCTTGAATTGCAAGAGAATGTTTCCTAGACACGAGCGTTTGTAAATAAATCCAAGAATAAAAATGATTTTGAAAAGGAAAAGGAAAAATATAAATAAAAGGTGAATGAGAAAAAGGAAAATGAAAATGTGACAGATAGAGCTAGAAGCAAGAAGAAACACCTGATTTCAAACCCTACCCAGATGAAATAAAATGTTTCTAAAATATTTGAGTAAGCTAAGGATAAATGTTCCTTTTACAGAAGTGGTAAAGATCCCTCAACAAAGGGAAAATATTTTGATATTGTTGGATGATCCATCTGGAAGAATGGAGGCTATTGTTATAAGTCCGAAACAAAGC
>SNQJ01S0124793.1:6915-20719 GCA_010110895.2 Picea sitchensis | reverse complement strand
AAAGAATCTTGCCAGTTGTAAAATGATAAGTGAGATGTAAGCGCAAAGGGCATATCAATCAGAAGGATGACAATGGTTCAAACAATGATTCTAATGTGACTTTGAAGGACTAAGTTTTCACGCTTACAGTCGTGAAAACAAAATGAATATAGGCGTGCGAAAAGGCGCAAAGAATAAAAGCGTCGTTCATTCGAAAATTGCGACGAAAAATCAATGTTTGTGAAACGTTGGTGTAGGCAGCTTATAGGACAATATAAAAAATTGAATTGGATGCCAATAGGATGTCCCTTAACTATGGATTAAGACAAATACCAAGGGCACTTGCCTAGTCATTATAATGATTAAGGAAAACAATCATAGTCATAAAAATTTATATGTAAAATAGAAATAAAGGGGAGTATATGTGCAATGTATCCAAATAAAATAAAATATTATTAAAATTATTCAAGATCCACAATTAACTCTAAGAAAACCCCCTCAAAGTTGGGCACTCCTCAATAAAGGTGGAAATATGCTCAAAGTAGGGTTTGACAAAGTATTTTCTGCCACACATCGCTCTCCTTTGAAGTGCTTCCTCAAACCATGCTCTTCTAACATGTTCCTTCCATAAAATAAGAATTCAAACCTCGATATAGTGGATTAATCCTTTTTTTTTCATACATAATCCTTGATCATGCCATACAATCACCTTATATTTCCTTATAAGGTGGAGCATTCCTTCCAAGATGAACTTTAAACCATGTTCTTATGGTTTAGTTGTCATGTGTCATCTCCTTAGCTAGGGAATTCCTCAAGCATGTGTGCTAAGAAATTATTATAACCCCTTTTACATGGGGTTCTCCTCATCTAATTTTTACTTTATCCTTATTTCATGGCTGGAAAGAGTCAAATATGCCACTAATTGGTACCCCTTTTGACTTCATCAAGCTGGGAACTCCCTCTAGACATTGATTAATTACCTTTTTTGGGATGTGTGCAAGGATTTAGAACTTTGAATATAGAAAAAAAAGTTTAAAAATTGGAACTAGGTTGAGGATGGACTACTCACTATTTGGGGGTTCTAATTATATTATATTATAATGTGGCAGGATGATCGTGGAAAAGGGCCGGCCGCATAACATGTAATTGATTATCAAATTCGACTTTATTTTACATGAATTTTATTATTTATTTATATAATTTTATTTGTGTGGTGATCAGTTATTTCATTTCTTTATATAACTTAAATAACATTGATTTTCATGTTGAAATTATATATAATAGACAAGCCATGTTGATCATGATTCCATTGATGAGGAGGGGTTGTATTCATCCCTTGATCCGACGGTATTAATACAAATAATGATCATTAAAGCGAACAAGGAACTTGATAGATTGTTAGACCGTCTAGATCAAATTCTTGACATCTTAGAAAGGATCAATCTCCTTTTTTCATAACTTAACACATATAAGGTAATAACCATAATTTAAAGTGTTTTTTTTAATGTACTCATATGTTCAATTATGAAACTCTGTTTTTTAACTTTTACATTATCTCACGAAAAAAACATTTTATTTTTTATAAAGAGATTTTTGGAGCCTATTCAGCCCAGTGTTGGTAGTAGTGGCGCTGTAGAGATGCCACAGAGTCCTGACGTGGGCTGCCATACAACTACTATAGTACTATTTACTTCTCCATCTTCCACACCTAATTTAGATAGGACCATGACACGCACCACTAGGCATCCCCAAAGCGGTCAGGCTTTAGAGGTGGTGACAGAGATGAGTTTGATGATGTGGTTGACATGGTTTCATTTCCCAGAGCTAGACGTGTGACCAGCATAGGTACCCTTCTGTGCACATTTTTGGTTGACGATAACGGACTTCCATTAAAACAAATAAGACTCTCAGGTATTTTTTCATATTTTAACTATTTCATGTTGTCCATCTCATACACAAATCATCTAGATTATTATTTTTAAATTAATGATCCTATATTTTTGTGTGTAGGAAACGACCATTTTTATAGGCACCTAGAGAGCAAGGCCTTGTTGATTTTTGGGGCAACCTTACTCATGAGGTGGAATTGCTAGAATTCCAACCTCAAAAAAGAACTTATGGATTATCTCGAAGGCCTCTTTGGAGTAGACACGTTCAATAAAAAAGCGGTCACCTCTGCAGTAGGATAATATTTAAAATATTCACGAGATGTTTATAGATGAATATTGGCAGGAAAACCTAGGTATGAGTGTCCTCCCTTGATTTCAGAGAGGGAGTGGAAGGCGATCATTGATGATGCAAAAGAAAAGATATTGAAAAATCAGGAGAAAAAATAACTGGTACCCCAAGGTAAATTATAATATTTTGATTTCAATACTTTTAATTTTCTTTAGATCTAAATACAAGTGCGGTATATAACATACTTGAAAATTTTGATGATAGGTTTCCTGACACTTCGAAGGCAACCAAAGAAAGAATTTCCAAACATGGCCAACACAAGCTAGGCCATGGCAGCTACTTGAGGTTACAGTCATGAATCGTAAGTACCCAAACATATTAATAATATTATTTGTATCACCTTACAAATTTTAGTTTATTGCAGCCAAAAACATTAAAAAACATGCTCTTATGCAATGCAGGCCAACGACTTCGGAACTGAAACCACAGAAGAAGACCTCCAACTTGGTTACAAGTACGACTATAAAGCCGTGGTTGATCATAGGAAAAGCATGGGGAAGACCCCAAGAACCATTTTGCGGGATAAGGTAAATAAAAATCAGTCTACATTAACCTTTCATTACTTATAAAATACGTAAATGTTTGATATTGTCCATAACTTTAATGTCTTTCGTTATTTTAATAAGGGGAGTAACACTATCAATGAAACCATTAGCACTCGACAAAAAATCATTGATAGTGAAGTGTGACCAGAAGATCATGGTGCTCCCTAGAAACTCCATCCCAGTCGGGTGCAACCCCAATATGTTCCTGTGACTGAGGCCCACGATGGTAAAATGAATTTATATAAATCATATACTTAATAATTTCGTACTTATAAATTTTGTACTTCTAATTTTTATTACTTATACATTTACGGTTTTGTTCTTATAAATTTTTCCGTTTCAATGGCAGAGAATGACGTAGTTGAGCCTCCTCGACCTGAAGATGATCAGGAGAACAGGGTAGCCATTCCAATGGTGTTGACTAGTGGAGCAACAGGTAAATAATTACATTGCAGAGGGTTTTTTTAATATTAATGAACTACTTCAATGATATTTAAAAATTGGCCATATAAATTTAATATCTTTTGTTTTTGTAGGTGATGGCCCCTCACAGCAGCCTCCTCGACCTGAAGATAATGAAGAGAATAGGGCATCCCTTCCAATGGTGTCGACTAGTGGACCAATAGGTAAATAATTACATTGCAAAGGTTTTTTTTAATATTAATGAACTACTTCAATGATATTTAAAAATTGGCCATATAAATTTAATATTTTTTGTTTTTGTAGGTGATGGCCCCTCACAGCAAACTCCACGCCATGGGTATGAGACCAGGCATGCTTAGCGTGAAAGGACTAAAGCAACATCAACTGTTGAAGAGCACCTGGTAAATGAAGACATGGACATGGATGGATTACTTAAGAACTGGAAAATACAAAAGAAGAATAAAAGAAATTGATGATGTATAATAATTTTATAAGACAAATAGATGTACATTATATGACTAGTATGTTTGTAACATATTTTGAATGATAAATCTCATTTATAAAAATTCTTTTTTATGACATATGCCTTTGAATGATAAACCTCATTTATAGCTTTACAATCACTTTTTATCACTTTTGAACATTTTTAATGCATATTTTTTAGTAGAATATAGATTGGGTATTGGGGAATTGAGAGTGATGTGAGGAGGGGATGAAGTGCCACAGGAGCTTCCACCTTCACATGGTTGGATCTATTCAGTAGAGAAAATTTTATTGGAGCAAACCTCTCTCCATCCAATAGAGCAACAACATAGTCAATGTTGACTTCGTTGTTGCTCCTCCAGAATGAGGGAGGTTTGCTCCAAGATCAGACGAATCCAATAAATTATTCTCGAAACCAAGAGGAGATTATTTAGGTCGTCACATATGAGATGTGTGTGTGTGTGTCACTATTTAATCTCCTCTCATATGGATTTTACAAAAAAGAATATCAATGGTGTTTACTATTTGCAATCTTGTCGGTTTTAATTTCTATTAGGATTTGTTGACATGTCTTAAAAGTATTTTTTGGTTTTTACTAAAAACTAAATATAATTTTATTTTTATGTACTGCAGTATACAGTTTGCGCATTTGCAGATGCTCTAGATGTTGTATCAATGCAATGCTACACATTAGAATATCAAAGATCAGGTATGTCTTGTTTTGTTTCTTCTTTTTATGACTTCTTAAGGTTCCTTTTATTTATTTATTTATTTTTACATTACCATCATTTGTGGGCCACTATGGGGCCAGTCATTATATCTAATGAACCACACCCAAGTATGTAGCATATACGATTTACTTTTGTTCATCATATCATATGATTCACACAACTAATCTAATACTTCAACTTGGTTTTTTGTGGTTGTGTATAAGTAATCCCCTGGAAATCATAGTATAAGCATAACCATAATTATGCAATAGAGTATTTGAAATGAATGAGATATACATACCTCTTCTGAGTAGAAATTACAAACCATAGGCAGCAATGAACCTAAATACTCATCCCGAGTTCCAAGAAGATGAAAATCAAACATCCCACCAGCCTAAAAGTGGATAGGGGATTGGCTGTGTTACACCAATGACCTCTATACACTCCTATGATATTTATTACTCTCTGTGATATTTCTTGTAATATTTGTTATTTTGTTGTAGAGTACTGCTTTAGCACCAAAGGAAATTATTCCACCCTTACCTCTAGAGAAAGAGAAACTTGAAAATGCTTTAGCTATAAAAAATTCTACCAATCTATTAATCGGTGTCATTCCAACAACAGTTGGAAGTTTCATTGCACTTGAATCATTGAATCTATCTAACAATTCCTTAGAAGGTTCCATTCCATATTCACTTGGGTATCTACAAAATCACATGGACTTGGATGTGACCCCAATTGTTTTCATTAACATTGGCACGAACACAAAAATATCTTTGGAAAGACTTGAATCCCAATGGGAGAAATATTAATTAACCGACAAATCATTGCTAACACAAGATGAGATCCAATATATTTCTTATTAAATTTGAGAAATTTATTGTGAACAACAATTACTAGCTAGCAAAAGTTCAAAGACTTGGCCAGATAAACAAGGAATCAAAACTTCAAATTGAAAACCAACCTATCCTCTAAATGAAATATATCTTACTATCATTTTTATGAAATATATTGTTGTAACGTATACAAAGGGTGACAACAGGGGAGTAATTATACTAGATAACATGGGGAAAATCTAAAATGGGGGCAAGAAGTGGTATGGAAGATGTGTAATACTCATGACATACCCCAATGCCAAGAGAGATAAAACTCAAGTTCTAAAAGAAACAACCAAGTTATGGGACAAAAGAAACAATATGATCACACCTATAATTTTCAACATCTCAACAATTCTATGGTGGTCATAATTGTAGTAACATTTATTTATTTATTGTTATATAATAAGTGATTGAGGATCTCCAAAGGAGTTAAATCTACTTTGTATTTGTGGGGAAATTAAAGCATGTGTGTGTGCACACACATTCAATTGGGTCTAGCTCGATGGTTTTGGAGGAGAAATTTTATCCTCCCCACCTAGACTTAAATCCAAACACATGCATACACACACATTCAATTAGGTCTAGCTCGGTGATTTGGGAGGATAAATTTTATTCTCCCCACCCAGGCTCAAATCTCGCTTGTGACACATTCCATTCTTTGTGAGCCAATTATTGTTGAATATGTAAACCATGAGAAATATATATTCTCTCTTATGGGTAGTAAGGTATATATATATACTCATTTTCCTAATAAGTTCAGAAAAATCAGCTTTAAATTTTAGCAGAGGCACGAAATGATTTGGAACACATCTAGAGGGTTGTTAAATATGGAAAAATAGTTTAAATTGGCCAAAAGGAGTTCTAAAGTAGCGATGATGGAAAGAAATCAAATATCAATGGTTATGATTGAGATTGGGACAGATCAACGACTGGTGTGCATTGCGGGCCTAGAAAGTGCACATAGGTTAATTCCATAAATTGGTTCCGAATGGAAACCACAGGTTTTGAAGGTAAAGACACGTCAGCACAGGGATGATTGCAGAGCAAAAAGTGGTTTACATTGAAACCGCTGACTCGTTGCTCCAAAAAGTTGAATATTATAAAGTTGATGTGATTTTTATTTTTGTTTGTCTTTGTTAAAGCAGGAACTAATATTGGAGATGTTGCAACTATCACCTTCAATCGAATTTAGAATTCTCAGTGCCATTATAATCACCATTACCAGGTATATTTTCTTGTTGCTATGGATCCCATCGTGCTTGAAGTATATGAACAAAGCCCAAAAAATATTGAAGAAGCCCTAATCGATAGAGATAATGATGTTTGTGACCCTGAATTCACTATTGCCCCTATTTCCTAATTAAGAAGTAACTTAGATGACGTTAGAGGGAAATGTTTTCCTATCTATCCAAGCTTCTCTCATTCTGTATTCAACCAAATTGTGTTTTCAGTTTCTCGAATTTATAGGATGGTGTGCAGAGCAATACTCAGAGTCAAAAAGAGTTGTAATTGATAAAAAGGGATCTAAAGTCTTGTGTAAAATTGATATCGCGTCAGTGAGGGAGTGATTAAAAATTACTAAGTATCTCTCTAAGAATTATGAACCTTTTGATGAGGAAGAAATGATTAGAGTCTATAGGAAGTGTCAACCAGAGATTAAAACTCTGTTTTTAAGAATGATTGTCAAGCTTGATCAGTTCCCACAAAGTCTATCTTTTCCCTTAAGGATCGATATCATGGTCAGTGAGGTTCAATGTGTCTTGTCTTTGTTAAGTTAGGTTTTAGGTCTTAATAATGATAGATTCATAGTTGAGGTCATGTTAGGTTTCCTGCTCAAATTCTTCCAATCAAAGTCAGGTCAAGTTGTCTGCATTAATTTTGATGAGTTCCTAGCCGATACCATCCACAAACATCTAGTGAACTTCCACTGTCTTAGACACTTCAGATACTGTACATATCTAATGAACATTTTTCTCACAAGCAACAATACAGAGATCCCTGAAGCAGAATCAATATCTATTGAAAGAAACATGATGACTTCAGTAATTTTTATCAATAAAGTCATGTCAAAGGCCTACTAGATAATTTTCAATGTTAAACTGCCTAGAGTTATTGAAGAAATGAGAATTCACCTGCAAAATACAAAAGACAGAGTATGAGACTAGACCCTTTTCATAAACTCTACAATAATATGGGTATATGGCTTTCATGAGTTTCATTATTTGTTGCCCATCTTTTTGACCCGCATAATTTTTTCTCTAGAGTTTATAAGACAGAAAATCATCTCTAAAACTGAAAATTTCATCAAATATCATATAACAAGCAATATAAAGTTTCCTTTTTTGATTGCCCCATTCATTGTCAAATCCAGAACATGTCTATCACAGGTTGAGGCGAAGATCAAAGCTTTGTTTTTTGCACAAATGCTAGGTAAAAAATATGATCCTCATCAGATCACATCTAGAAGGAGGAAAATGAACAAGAATGCTCCATATGATCATGAGCCTATTAAAGGCCTGGAGAATTTTGTAAATATTGAAGAATGTGTGGATGTTGAAGCCCCTATACAAAAGGCACAACATAGCAGAGTATTCCAAAGGTGGTAATTCAGTTTCCAAAAGCTAGTACACAGAGTAAGAGGATTGTTGCAAAGGCAATGGACATAGACCCTGAACACACTACCAGAAAGAAAATGAAAACCATCTAGACAGAGAAATATGTAGACTTTGAGGATGAAGGACCTAAAGAAAAAACATGTTTAGACATGGTGGAGAGTGGCACAAGTGTAATTGAATCCAGAGCTGATCAATTGGAAAGTGAAGTAGTTTAAGAGCCTTCCATAGCCAGAAATATTATTTTGCTCTGGCCTCAAAGGAAGCCTACCAATCAAAGGAAGATTTATCTAAAGGTATGCAGAAAAAAGAAAGGAATCACTAAGTGAGATCATGAATCTAATGCCTGAGGTAAAGAGAGATTCCCAACACAAGTCTTCATTATTCACAGTCAGAGACACAGAAAGGAAAACATTCAACATTTTCATAGCAGAAGAAGATAAGGTCTCTGAGATCAAAATAAAGTATGATTATATCAGTGCCCGAGATAAGGTTCAATTCCACAGGAAGACTAGTGACCTGCTATATTTAGATTATTTAAATTTCAATTTGAAAAATGTAAAATTAACATTACTAGCTGCCAAGCTAAGAAGCAAGTAAATCATGGCAGATTCAAATAAAGAAATTTGGAGATCATGCCCCCAAAGTAATGAAAGCCTTGCTAGATGAGAAAGACAAAGTGATTCTCAGCCTGAAGAAAAAGTTGAAAATGCCTGCTACAAAGCATCCACATACTGCAGAACTTGTAGCATTGGAACATGAAAAGGAAGCTTTCAAGAAGCAATCACTATATTTTCAGGCTAAATTTCTGCAACTGGAAAAGGAAAAATTAGAATGGTCAAAAGAAAAGACAGAAATGGCAACTAGAGTCATAGCTTTGTCTTTTGTTGTACCCTTTGTTACACCCTCTGCTACTGAAAGAAAATCAGACACTGAAGACATTGTCTAGAAAATGTCTCAGGTTAGCTTAAAGGATGGGGAAATAAAATAATTGAAAGAGAATATCAAGAAAATTGAACAAGAGGCACATAAAAGGGATGAAAGTGTATCACATCTTAAAAAGGAAAATGTAGTCCTTCATGAAAAGGTGAATAAGCTAAACACTAGGCTTAAAGTAAAAAGTTTGTTACAAGGAGACAAGCACATGATCTGGGACTCCATATCAGTTGAGGTTACAAAACTAAAGACATATCTAAATTATGTTAATGATGAGGACACCATTTCATTTTTGGCTAAACAGAGATGCAAAGTTTATTAATGAAAATTTATCAAAAAGACCAGCAGAATGGGCCCAGAACACTATCATTCTCCTTAATATAGTGCCTTCATCAAGTTTGCAGACAATTGGGGTCAAAGATAGAACTGATTTGAGAATATGGTCTAGAAGAATCATAACCAAGCACAACCTCTCGAATTTAGTCCAAAATAAAGAATCCCGATTGGAAAAGAGTGTTCAGGATTTTAAGGATTTGTTTGAAGAAC
Organism: Picea sitchensis; assembly: GCA_010110895.2. Taxonomy (NCBI): domain Eukaryota; kingdom Viridiplantae; phylum Streptophyta; class Pinopsida; order Pinales; family Pinaceae; genus Picea; species Picea sitchensis. Next base: position 11,369 of record SNQJ01S0124793.1, on the reverse strand, counting down.
TATTTATCAAATGTCTTCCATCATTCTAGGATGGAAAGGGAAAGTTACACGAACATGAAGCTTACAATGCACTCTTGACACAAGTAAGGATGGGTCACTCTAGGTTTGAAGACTTAGATGAAGTTTTAAAGGGGGAAATTGTGGTAGAAATGTTAGCCATATATTTTGAAATTTTGAATAAATTTAAGATAATAAAATTAGGCTTTCATGTCATGTTGTATGCCTCTTGCATCGATTTAGAAATTTTAATAAAATAAATGATGGATTATGACATTCCTTCTGAATTACAGTGGAAGGAAATAGTAAGATTGGGTAGAACTAAATGTAATTTTCCATGTTCTAGTAAATGACCATCCAGTTGTCAACGGAGTATGGTTCCAGAGATCAACCAATCGAATTAAGACACTACCAAGGTAAAAGGGGGGAAGATAAGGATAAAGATGTTGAAATATCTCAAGGATCCTGATTTTATGAACTACTACTTTTTTATAAATATTGTAACACATAATGTACAAAGGGTGGGAGAAAGTTTGATGAATTGAGTATTCTAAGAGTCTTTGTACTATAATATTTTCTTGAAGAATTAATAAATTTGGGTGATCCAAGGCTTCTGGGATCCAGTATTGCTTCATATATTCATGTGTAAGTTACTGTGTAGCATGTTCACTTTAGTGTATGTTCTTCTTTTAGTTTATTGCTATGTTTCCATATTTGAATGATATTCAGTTAAAATATTGTTTCAGAATTCATCATGTTGATGCTTTGTCACATAGTTTAGAATATCAATGGTGTTTTCTTCTGCTAAAACAGTTTAATAAATTTCAAATTCTGATTTCTTAAAGTGTTGATTTATGTTTTTCTTATGTCCTTTCTTCTACAACAACATTTAAATTAAACCATCACACAGTTAGTGTCTATATTGCCTCTGAAGTATTTTCCCATTAATTGACAGATTACCCACATATTCATAAGCTTCAACCTTTTGATTCCATGCCCAATGGATTTTTCACAGGCTTAAACATCAAATCACATCCAAAAATTTATTCACAATCCAAGGACCTAACCTCAAGAAACAAAAATCAAATCAGTCCTTTCAGTGACTGATTTGGGAGAGAGCCCTCTCTGAGACTAGAAGGATTAGTTTCCAGTTTCCAAAGTTGGTTTGTGGTTACCTCTGGGTTTCTTTTCTCATCCTAAAGAAATTACAGAGTGATAACATAATTGAAGGATAAATTATATTGCTTTTCAATGCAATTCACATTGCATCCAAATGATTAATGCTTTTATGTCAATATGTTAGGATTTTTGGAAATTCTTTTCCATTTTAATTTCCCTACTCGTTCACTGAGGTTTGCATGCATTTGTGTTTGTAACTTTCTATATCTTTTGTGACTGAAGAATATCGTAACCATGACAAAGAAAAAAAATATAAATATAGAATGAAAAAAATTGAAGCCACAACATACAATTTCATAGTATTCTCTTACTGTATTGCATAGGGTTCACTCTATAGTTATGATTTACACTTAATGTGGCTATCTTTTAACATTTAAGGTGTCAGGACTCACTGAAAATGGAATCTTCCACATATCTTTTGTATGTTTCAACAAAGTCCTTCCCAAAGCTTCCAACTTATTTTGATCTTTGGATATATGTGGTCAAAATTTCAGACATTGGTTCGGTATACCTTTTGAGATATGCCTTGTGGAAGTTAGGGTTCCTTAATGCTCCTGAAATCAGTTTCAAATGGGTTAGTTTGGAATTTTCGCTATAACTTATTTTCTAGGATGTTTCATACCATGAAATTTTGAGGAGATGGAGGAAACATATTTGGGTACATGTTGGTTCACTATAATTCATGAGATAAGCCTTGTGGAAGCTAGGGTTTGTTAATAGTAATAAAATCAGTTTCAAACAGGGCAATTTGGAATTTTCTCTATAACTTCTTTTCTAGGACTTTAAAGACTTTAAATTTCCAGGGATCTCAGGAGACATACAAAAGTACCTTAGGTAAAAATTACAGAATTTGGTTCGGTATACCTTCTGAGATTTATCCTATGGAATTTATGGTTTCTAAATGGTCCTGAAATCAGTTTCAAATAGGTCAACTTGGCATTTTCTTTATAAATTTTTTTCTGGGTCTTTTCAGACTGTGAAATTTTCAAGGATCTGAGGAGACATACCAAAGTACCTCAAGTAAAAAATTTATAATACCATTTAAAAAATTGGATACGTGCCATGTTGTACAAGTTCGTTCTTGGGAAGAGGCCAAAAATAACAAGCTTTGAAAAGTTACCATAAATTTCATTTGGAAATTCAAATTTTGGTTAGACCTGGTGAAGGCAGAAGTAGCAAGCAGACTCAATGAGGGTAATTTGAATGTTATCATATTTTGAAGAAGTAATATGTACTAAAGAATAAATTTTTACTTGAGCGTTGGTGGTACTCAAACAAAGATATTAGTGTCTCTTGATAAGTTGGTGATTAGGGACTGGTGTCTATGAAGATCTGTAAGAGTAGGTTGGTGCCTAACATGGTTTATACCAGTGGGGATTGGTTTCTCTAGTATGTTGGTGCCTATAAATATTTGTAACAGTAGGTTGGTTCCTACAAAGAATTATAAACAGTATTTTTGTGGTTTTCTCTCTAAAGGGTTTCCACGTAAATCTTGTGTTCCATTTTCTGCAGTTAATATATCTCATATGTGATTTCTTTCATATGGTTGATGAATGTTTGAAAAAGTAAAAAAAATTATCTTATACTGATTCACCCACCCCCCTCTCAGTATAAGTGTATGCTCAACATAAAATCCTTTACCTTTTCTTTGGGCCCCGTGGTAGGAGAAAATAACTCGACTATTAATGCCCCATTAGTGGTTTCCTTTCCAAACTTATCTAGAAAATCCTTTTGAAACTTGGTCCAATTTGTTATAGATCTAATAGGTAGATTGAAATACCAAATGGAGGCTGAGTTTTCAAAAGTATAAGGAAAAATTCAACATACCACATCCTCATGTTGTACATTCATTAACCTAATAACAATAATAAACTTATTAATATGATCTTCGAGGGATCCAAATGTTTCTAGGTCATATTTCAGAAGTAATTTCTCTAGATGTTTGGGTAAGTGGTGTAACAGACTAGGTTATTCCAAGGCATACCTATCCAACCATAGTTGGTTATTATTGTCGTTATTATTTCCATGTGGTTTGGTTCTTTGTATAAGTCTTTTGACTATGTATCTGATTCTTCTTATTTGTCTTATGAAAACCCCTGATTATTAGAATGATTGCTTGCATGAGGATTTATTGCAGGGGTATTAGGAATCAATCCAAAGGGATGATTAATTTATTGTAATGCTAGATCCATTAGGTCTTCAACCATTTGTACTAATGTATGTTTTTATGTAGACACAATGGATTTGACAACTCCTCTCTATTCTGGGGTTATTCTACCCTACGGACTAACAAGCTAGGGCTTAAACTTACATGCAGATCATGACCCTCAAGAAATTACTTTTAACCTTCTACCCCAACCTAAAACCCTTTTTCACAAGCAAACATGGGAAGAACCAACTAACCTTTTTATCGACGGTCGGTGTAGATCCTCCATTGAGATTTATCTCCTTGCTGTTGCTGCTCCTTCCAAAGAACGATCCTGCAATCAAGACAAACCTATGCATGCATGATATTGTTCTACTAGAGGGTTAGAGATTAACATAAATCAAATAAACATATAAGACTCATGTATTCGGGATGGGAAAAGTCTTCTTTATTAATCTCAATATGAACCAACTTACAATGATAATAGAGATACGCCACCATTCCTTGTTCTTGGTCCTGGGCTCCTCCTCTTCTTTGTCCTCCAACTGCTTTGCTTGAATACTCCTAAAGCTTGAGGAATGGCTAAAGGGTTGGGACAAAACGGGTCGGCAATTGGGCAGAGTTTCTTTGCTATGATTTTCCTCCTCCAAATAATACCCCTACCCCTTATTTTATAGGGTAGAAGGAGCTAGGGTTTTGGGTGAACCCTCGGCCATGCATGGCGGGGAGTTCCAGTTAAATGACCAAAAGCTCTTCGTCTCGTCGGCAACTTTCCTGATTTTTTGCTTTTGTTAGGTAAACGCGGGTTGTAGTGGGCTAGCAAGCATTCAACGCGTGCAGTATAAGGCCTGCCAGCATTCCAACGCGCCCAGCAGTGGGTTAGGGCACGGGTTACCTATTTTGAGAGGTTTTTGAAGAGTTTATTCAGCATGGCTTGGGCAATGAAGGGAAATGAGTAGGCCTGATGCCAGGTAAGCATATGTGGTGCAATTTAGGATTATAATAGATGCCCCCTAATGTTATAACCCTAAAATTCACCATACAGGTTTACCTGGCATCAGGCCAACTCATGCCTCTTCCTAGCCAAAGCCATGCTGAGTAATTCCTCAAAAAACCACTCAAAACAAGCAAC
>SNQJ01S0124792.1:0-24703 GCA_010110895.2 Picea sitchensis | reverse complement strand
ATTCATGCATTCGAGGAGAGGGGAGAACTTGGAGTTTTGGGAGAGTTGATTTACAGTGGGATTTACAGTGCACCAGGGGGGCTGAGGAGGTTTTGGGCTCGGAGGGCTAGGACATCCATTGATGTCCTAGGGCTAGGCGTACTAGTCGGTAGGGTGGTTGGTTTTGGGGTGTCCAAAGGAGCAGCGTCAGGTTCAAGCGGCGGATAGCATCAAGCGGCGGATAGCATCAGAGTGAGGTATGTAAATTGTTAGTGAATTTTATTTATGGAAATATTGGACTGAATGTGCTAGATTAAGTGAATTTTGAGTAAATTTTAATTTACTATTCCGTTCTAAATTAATGGTTGTTATAATTAAATTAGAGCACTACAATAGGGGTACTCTTCAGCTAGGAAACGCTCGATATTGCAGTCCAAGTCCTCGCTTAGCACTATAGGCTTTTGGTCGGTGTTCTGTTTAGTTTTGTTCTGGGAAAGTCTCGATATCAATCGAGCATTTTTCTTCCCCTTACTATTGACAGTAGGATTACCCTTGACTTTCTTACTCCCAGGTCTTTTAACGACCTTAATATCATCCTTAGCGCACGGCTTAACCAAGGCATCAGGTAGGTCCAAATCAGGGAAAACAGAGGGTTTGACAGGGGGTAGAAGGATATGGAATGGCACGGGTGGCCCGACCATAGTCTCACTGACCACAGCCTTGTCGATTTGAACAGACTCTGGATTAGAAAAGTCATTTATGGATAGAAAGGCTTGCCAATTATCGCCATGAAGGCTCAAATGGTGGACGATGATGAGCTTAATCAAGCCGTGATGAAAAAGGCTGCTATCAGCCTTCTCACGCTTGAATCTCTTAGACATCTTGTGAAGACTACGCAAGAAGTAATGTGGCATGTTCAAAGAATAGACCATGAAATTCATCAACAACCGGAGGTGATACAGAAAAACCAAGATGTACCGACCTTCACAAGTCACAAATTGTTTAACGATTACCAAAATGTTGTGCCACCTGGGTTTGAGGGTATAGATAGGCATACCTTTATCGCAGGACACAACCTTTCATGATACGAATAGCAAAGGCCATGACACCTCATCGACTTTGGATTTTTTAAACCACCTTTCACCTGAAGCTGCTAGTCCTGTAGCAGAGCTTATGAATTTCTCATTCAGCTCGAGTTGTATGTCACCGATTTTATCCCTACACCCATCAAAGGTGAGGGCGAATTGTTGGGAAACACAAAGGTTGAAACCCTCGAACCTCTATATAAACACCAGCCAACCACTATTTTCTAAATCTTTACGGGCATTATCGAATAGCAACAGAGCTTGGCTACCATTCGGCTCTATGCACACCACCAGTGCCATAGACAGAAGCACACAGTGAGCAGGGTGAGTGGGTAAGGGTTCAAACAGAGTGTACACAGGGTCGATAGCTCACAATCTTGCCCGAAAACTAGCAAACATGAACCAGGATAGGGGGAAAACATTAATGACAGAACGTGCGAAGGTGGTGGAGATAGTTCAACCCGTGAAAAATAGTCATATCCCATAGTACAACCGTCGGCGCATACAATGATTCAAACCACTATTTCATATGTTAAAAACTATGCCATTTAAACAATTAATAAAATCTATGATACGTGGACCAAACATTTGCGCGAGCAATATTCATAGTTTTAAAACCAAAGCAATAATTCGAAATCATACCAAAGGTTCGATTATATGAACTATGTGTTGTATGAAATTATTTATACCAAGGGTCTGATCACAACACCAATGTGTTCTCATGAAACCAATGTGTCAAGGGAATCGATCAAAGAACATATAAATGAAATCACCAATGCATCACAAACTCGATCAAAAGAATATCATCATAGTCTTGTAAAACGAAGTCATATTAACAAATAAAGAATGCCAAATGAATAAGGATCTTGGAGTCTTGTCAATTGTATAACGATAAATAAATTGGAAACGCAATGAGCATATAAACAAGAGCGATCATAACAATCCAGTGACGTTTTTAATATGACTTCGAAATCAATTTTTTCACGCTTGCAGTTGTGAAAACAAGAACAAGGGCAAGTGGGAAAACACATATAAAACGATAGTGTCGTTTTATTCGAAGATTACGACGAAAATCAAAGTTTGTGAAACTCTGGTGTAGGCATCTTATAAGGACAGTATAAAAATGAAAATTGGCTGCCAACAGTATGCAAGCTGAAGAAAGCTTTATATGGTTTAAAACAGGCCCCTCAAACCTAGTATCACAGACTGGATACGTATCTCAAAGATAAAGGGTTCAAGAGAGGAACAACTGAAAACAATCTGTATATTANAAATTGGCTGCCAACAGTATGCAAGCTGAAGAAAGCTTTATATGGTTTAAAACAGGCCCCTCAAACCTAGTATCACAGACTGGATACGTATCTCAAAGATAAAGGGTTCAAGAGAGGAACAACTGAAAACAATCTGTATATTAAAATAGAGGATAATAATCTGCTCATCGTACTGGTCTATGTAGATGACATCATCTTTGGATGTAATAAGGATTCATTGGTACAATGGTTTTATTATTCCATGGAGTTTGAATTTGAAATCTCTATGATAAGAGAACTGCCATTTTTTCTTGGTTTGCAAATTACTGAGAGGCACAAAGGGATGTTCATTTCTCATGAAAAAATTCTAAGAGAAACGTTGAAAAGGTTTCAAATGGAAGGTTCTAAACCCGTGGGTACACCTATGGTAGATGGATGTAAATTAAGCAAGTATGATGATTCACCTGATGTTGATCAAAGCTCATATCGATCAATGATAGGAAGCCTATTGTACATCATAGCATCTCGCCCAGACATAATGCATGTTGTAGGAATGGTAGGAAGATATCAGGCTACACCTAAACAGAGTCATTTGCAATATGTCAAAAGGATATTTAGGTATTTGAAAGAAACAATGACTTATGGTCTATGGTATCCCAAAAATCAAAATCTTCAGTTGACTACTTATTCAGATGCAGATTGGGCAACCTGTGTTGATGAGATAAAAAGAACCAGTGGAGGAACATTCTTCCTGGGTGACTCCTTAGTAGCCTAGCTTAGTAAAAAGAAAGGTTCCATTTCTTTATCAACCACAGAGGTAGAGTACATTATTGTTGCTACCTGTTGCACTCAGGTATTATGGATGATTCAGACCCTTGCAGAATTGGAGGTAAAATACACTGCATCGATCCCAATTCATTGTGATAACACTAGTGCCATTAGTGTGCCTAAAAATCTTGTCTTCCACTCCAAGACCAAGCATATTCCCATAAAATATCATTTTCTGAGAGAGAGGGTCTCCAATCAAATTGTTTAGGTCCATTACATTCCAACCACAGAACAAATTGCAGACATTTTTACTAAACCTATACCCAAGACACCATTTGAATATCTTAAACAGAAGTTGGGTGTTATCCCATCTCACATGTAAGAGAGTCCATCCTATTAGGGGGAATCCTATATTGGTTGCATATCTGATACCTCCTAAAATTAATGCAACAGCTCAGGGGGAGCATGTTTTCTTTGATATTGATGTCAAAGGGGGAGAAAAGGAGTTGTCCGGATCAAATGCTACAGTTGGAGGTCCAAACAAATTAGCGCAGTCGTTCAGGGTTGCCATCAATGCCAAAGGGGGATATTGTTGGAAGGTTTATAGTTGGGAGTAAGCTTGTCATTGATGGAAAGAATAGTGATGGAAAATATCAGCATGATCAGCAGCACAGTGATAATGGAAGAGTAAACTCCATTTTAGAATTTCGGATTCCGGGAGTTGAAGTGTCGAAACACTTCACCACCGAAGTGGAGAAATCGTGAAGTGACGAAATCGCGAGGTGGACGAAATCATGAAGCGGTAAAATTGCGAAGGTGGATGAAATTGTGAAGCAGTGAAATCGCGAAGTGGTGAAATCACGAGAAGATATGGGTCGTAGGATCTGGGGTATCTACGAAGGCTCAATAGCTGTTAGATATGGTGAAGCACCAAGGCGGATAAGTCCAAGAGGCATCCAACTCCCCAAAAATATGAAGGAATCTTGTCCATCCATGAGCGACATTCATGGACCATTGATCAAGAGGACGCATGGTGAAAGATTGTCATGTCGCTGACTGGAAAGTCAAAGGAACGGGGTTCCCTAACTTCTCGAATTTGCGATATGCAAAATCGTGAAATAATCTCAATTGTTAGATTGAGGCCAAATATGGATTGTTGATTAGGCACAACAAAGACCCGTGGAGTTACGAAGTCCTGATAAAATCTTGACCGTTGATCCAAGAGGGACGCATGGCAGAAGATCAGAGCATGTCAAATCTCCATCTCAGATTTTTGCATATCATGACTTGGAGTGACGAGAATCTCCATCACAGGAATCAGGAGATGTGAACTCACGATAAGATCTGGACTGTCAGATCACCAAAGGTTCTGGACCGTTGATCTAAGCTCCATCTCAGAGCTTCGCCTATCGCGACTTGGAGTGACAAGAACCCACATCTAAGGAACCGTGAGATGCGAGATCACGAAAATATCAGGACCATCAGATCACCTGGAATGTGGACCGTGGATCTGAGCTCCATCTCGGAGTTTCGCCTATCGTGACTTGGAGTGACGAGAGCCTCCATATAAGGAACCATGAGATGTGAGATCACAAAAATATCAGGACCGTCAGATCACCTAGAATGTGGACCGTCGATCTGAGCTCCATCTTGGAGTTTCACCTATCACGACTTGGAGTGACGAGAGCCTCCATCTAAGGAACAGTGAGATGTGAGATCACAAAAATATCTGGACCATTGATTCATCGAGATCGTGGATCGTCGATCAAGTTTGATGAAGATCATGAGTTCACCGCACCTTTTAGCATAGACAGTGGTCAACGCCTATGGTCACATGGAGGAAGGACCTAGTGTTTATAATCTCCACCTCGAAATTTCGGGGATTGCGTTTGGTACGAATGCTGAAATACCGAAAAGGTGAAATGTCACTGTAACTAGTGGTCACCACCTATGGTCATGTAGAGGAGGGAGCTAGAGAAGCCAAGCTCCTTTTCGAAGCTTGCAACATGAAGAGACAAGATGCCCCATCGCAGAATCTTTGAATTGCAAAAGTGTGAAACACTTAAATCATGACAATATCCTTCAGAGCTAATCCAATGGTGCAGATGAAACTGAAGGAGATCGGAGGGTTATTTTTGCACGTCACAGTGTAACTGCCAGAAACCACTGATGGTTTTTGCTAGAGGACTCGAAGACACCTCAGGGTGATTGACAGAGTAGATGAAGAGTCTCTAGGAATTTTCAAGAGGGATGAATATGCTCGTGGAGGCGATTGACAGCTAGATGAGCATTGAAGCCTGTAACTAGAATAGAGAAGGTGAGCTCATCTGTCATAGAGAATATGAAGAGTCTTAACTTCCAGAGAAGTTGAGGAATCTCATCATAACATACAGTGATGTTGAACGAGTGTAAGAACTTCTAGAGAAGTTGAAGAGTCGTGATGACGATCACTCAGAGCACTTGAGATGTGGAGGATATTGGAGCGGTATGAGCATGCAGAGGAATGACGAATATTTCATGTACAAGATGCATAGAAGCTATATATACATGGTACAGAGAAGAGATGTGGTTACTATTGGTGTAGTTGTGATTGTCGTTGTTGAAGGTGATTCATGCATGAAGAAAGATCAGAGTCCAGCAGCTGAATTGAACAGAAGAGGAACTGTGCAGTGAATGGACATGGTGCACAGAGCATAAAAAGTAGAAGAACAGATAGCGCAAGTCATGTGTGCAGGAAGGCAGTGAGGCAGACAGAGCAACAAAATGTAGCAGAATAGTGATGAGTCTGGTAAGCCATTGTTGAACATTATATCACTGTAATGCGTTTCAGTAACAAATATTTACATCACAGGGTGGTAGGGAGGAGCTAGGGAGGAATGTTGTCCTCAGAGGTTCAAGTGGGTGCTTGAACTCGGGGAGTTGTTGCTTCCTTCTAGTTGGTGCTAGAGAAACCAGGGAGTTGGTGCTTCCTTCTAGTTGGTGCTAGAGAAACCAAGGAGTTGGTGCTTCCTTCTAGTGGATGCTAGAGAAAAATAGAGAGTTGGTACTCTCAGCAAGTTGCAACTTGAAAAACAGAGGTTGTAGCCTCACAATGAGCTGGTGCTCATATGTATGATAATGTAAATAATGTAAATAATACCTATCATATAAAGAAGAAGAGGTTTTTACCCTGTATGGGTTTCCTTGGGAAATATTTGTCTCTGTGTTTCTCATATATGTGACTGATGTTGAATGTGCCATTGTTTATTTTCCTGCATTATTGTGATCATCCTTGAGTGCCTTGTAAAGATTTTAAAAGAAGCATAATTGTTTAAGCACAGTAGCAATTGATTCACCCCCCCTCTCAGTTGTCCAACACTTGTGTGGGGCGAGCATTCAATGGTTCTTGCGATCTCCCAACTTGAAGTCACTGATCTTCAACATCGTGATTTGTCCTAACTACATTCCAACTGTGCATATCCCCTTCAGGAAGTACGCAACGATCAAGGTATAGTCGAAGTCCCTCAAGATACTATCATGGCTCACCGCACCAACCAGAGGCGGGATATAATCAGGAAGGATAGATGGGATGAGATTTGCATTCACCAAGTCATCACAATGCTTGGTTCATTTCTCGATTGCAGCTCGGGATGGTCCAGATCCATGAGTAGTCGACAAGGATGTTTTCACTCCTCTCATCAACAAGGCTTGGACTCCTGTAGACATGACCTTCTCAATCATGAGGTCTATGAGGATCTTTTCGATGGATTTTTCTACTTCGTTGAATTCACCCAACATGCATGCTCAAAATCAGGTATCTCAAGTCAGTGATCAAATACTCGATGTAACAGAATGGGTGGCAAGCTCTCAATAGGCACTGTGTGAAAGAAACTAGTTCTCTGTGGGCTCGAATAATCACAATTGGCAAAAGTGTTCCCGGTGCAACATGTGATGGGATAAATAGACAATGTCGTAACGGACTCCTCTAATTGTCAGGAATGCCTTAATCAATGCAATTCCATCCATTATGGCGTGGTCCCAACGGTCTAATGGGGATATTTCTGGCCATAACTGTGGTTTGAGCCATTCTGGAGCGTCGGGCTAATGGTCGAGATGCCTCCAATGGTCATATTGCTTCTCCATGGTGAAGTGCCAATATTCGTTGTTCTGATATCCCAACGAAATTCCATTTCTACAAACCTTTCTTCAGTGAAGTCCTCCCTATAACTTCATGTAACTTTTCTAACTTTTCTTTCTTCTTGCTGAGCTTTTTGGCTTTCTTTCCTGTAATCTAAGTCACTAGTTTCCTCTTTCCTTTATCGTTCTTATCTCCTCTTGGCATAGAAACTTCGCACTGTGAAGGGTCTTTAAATATTTCTAAGAGTAATACTTCTTCTCTTTCTGGGGTAGGTGCTCTACTCTCTTGTACATATAGGTGTTTCAAGTCTTCCAGTGTTCTTTCAGCTTTGATGTCCAGATCTCTGGTCCTTAGTAGCTTCAACTAGTCCTATTGTTCTTTCAGTAAGTGCGTTATTCTAATAGCCATGAAATATATTAGTTCTTTCTTTTTCTATTTTAGATCCTCCCCTTCTTGTTTCCTAGAAAAATAACAAACGGGGAATTGTTCATGTTATCACAAAAATTTCATCCGCAAATGGTTACAGGAATCCAACATCTTCAAACAACTATTAGTTCACCCATGGACCAAAAATGACTAGAAAAGCATTTCCAAAAGGTCCAAAACTATACAACTAGTTATAAAATTGACACGCACTAAGGATATATATGCAGCGCATGCACATGCACCATTCGAAAATGCTGAAAACACGCACATGCGCCCAATGCGCGACTGTGGACGCAAAAAGCCATGCACAGCTCAGAAAGACACATTTATGATATTGGTCGGCCTCCCACCCACTTCTGGTTCAGCTTCCAAGTCAATTTGACATCCAAATCTTGGTTGAATCCGGCTGGGTGGCTTGTAAAAGACCTAAAGGTGCCCTAAACAACCCCTTATTCACACTTAAAGTTGGTTGGATAATACCTCAAAGTTATGCTATAAAACGAAGCCATGGGTGCACTACATCTTCAAGGAATTCATTTGTATTGTTATGCTGCTAATATTCTCTTGGAGGACCCTCTTTCCTCATCAAGAGAATGCTAGTACCATTGAACTTAGCCATTCATATCACCTCTTGAGTGAATGTGCTTTGGATCTCTTCACCATTTCGTTCTAGTTCCTCATTTTGTAAGAAGAGCTCAAAATTTGGGGGTCCAAGAGCCCTCTCTTGGAGGAAGAGGGGACCCAAAGTATTCATTTCTTCTTGGTGCTTTATTTTCACTAATACTATCCTTTCCATTGGTGACATGAGTCTTGTTTGTTTATTATTCTTATGTCCCTATGCACTATAGTTTAATTGTTTTTATCATTCCTAGTTTAATTCTTAGCTTAGACTTTTATTATTTATTCTTCTAACCCTTTACTGTTGTCTTTCCTAGCTAACCCAACTAGGCTTGTAAGCACCTCTGTTTTGCTCATTTAGGCAACAAAAGAGGTGCAACAGATTGGAAACTCCACTGGGGACAGGTATCAATTTCCTACCCCATTTGGGTCATTTTAGCTCTTCTTTCTGTTTATTTAATCTACAGGTACCATAACAGACCCAAGCCGACCTGCAAAACATCAAATTCAAAGCTGAGTTGAGAGAAATCCATCCAAAATTTTCTTCACGGCTGTGTGACAGTTGTGCGTGGATTTATTGGCCCACAGCCGTGCATCGTGTGCACGTGCACCAAAACCATAGTATTGTTCAGTGCCTTCTGCGCACCTGCGCCCAAAAATATTTTTTAGTTCATGCATTGGCCTCAGAGCGTCTTTGTCTATTCTGAGACCCGTGCACTTGTACAGAAAAATACACATTGTAAAGATTTTTGTGATCTATGGAGGGCCCATAGCCTTCTTAAAATTGATTCCATGCATATTGTAATCTGCACCACACTTATATTCCCTCTCCATATAAAGGGATTAGTCAAAACATAGGCACTTAGGGGTTAAAGATCATTAATTTTTCCTCTTTTTGTTTTTATTTCGCCACATGGATGGCTTGCTTTGACTAAAACATAAGTTGGAATCATTCTAGGTCACATTTAAAACTTGCATTGGGGCAAGAAATTGTATATCAATCATTGAGTATGCTCTTCTCTCACGCTCCAAAGTGATCTTGAGAATCAGAAAGAGGTTGAGGAACAATTTCATCTCCCTTAAAAAGACAAAACTTTAGGAGAGGACAATAGCCCCCCTCGAGACTCCTCTTAGTTTATTTTTCAAACACATCTTAAAATTGTAAGGGCCCATACATGATCACATGCTACAAAGGTAGGATAGTGTTGAAATTTACTTTCTTAGATTAAATCACTAGGGAAGTTTAAAGGTTTTGTAACGGGCCCATACATGCCCACATGTTCACAATCTAGGATAATTTCAAATCTTTCTTAGATTAAATCACATTAGGGAGTTAAAGGAATAGTAAAGGACCTACATGTCCACATTCTAGTTTCCTAGGGACTTTAAAATTCCGCAAGGTTGTACCAATGACATTTAGTTAATTAGGTAATCAAAGACTTGTAAGGACCAAGCGAAGTCCACATGTAGCAAGGTGACACCTAATTTATTAAAAATATTGGCACACTTTCACTCATTCACACACAAAAGTCACTTCTCACTCACATAGTTTTTATCTCGAAATGTGGAGGTTGAAGTAAGATTCCTCCAAAGGGATTCCGAAAAACCCCACACTTTTCTTGACAAAACTATCCACTCCCACTTAATTTCAACGATATTGGTTCACACCCCCAATATCTCAAACAACCACATCTAAAATCTTTCTAAAAAAATTACTAATGTTTCCTCCACAAGAGGTGGCAAAATAATTTTTTTAGTCTAGGTAGGATTTTGGGGATAAGAATCCAAATAACTCCCCGTTATCTGGTTCTCACATTTTCAAAACAATAGAAGTTGTCAAATAGGGAAATTTAAATCCTCCAAGTCAAGTGTTCCTAACACCATAAGGTAGGGAGATACCCATGAAGGGTTGAAGGATGAGGTCCAGTTGTTCTATGCGTCCCCCCTTGATGCACCCACCTCTTGGATAAGATCCAGCCCGTGACCCATTTCTTAGGCCGGAAATCTAAATGTCGCACTTTGACGAAGGTACCTAGTGACCAAATTTTAGGACATCTACCCAGGTGGCAATTGTGGGTTGCAATTGCACCTTGATCGGATTTTGTGTGTATATTGGGAAATATTTCCAGTTCTTTTGGGATATGCACCCTCTACCCCTCATTATAACTGATTTCTTCATCCTTCACTAGTTTCTCTTCTGGTGGCTTCAGACCCCACTGTCGAGTGTTATTGGAAGGTCAAGTGTTATTTGAGAGGAAGGACGTTATGTCTTTTAGGACACGAGCATTTGTTTTTTGTGTTCTCCCACATAGACAAAATCCACCTAGCCACATATATGCTTCTTTATCAAAACACTTTATGTATGATGCCCTCCTGATTACATCTGATTAGGATATATATTGTGAAGGTTCAAAAATTGTAGAAAAGGCTCTTGTTTATTTATTTCTCTCACCACCATTCGCACACATTCACTCAGTTAGTCGGACATCATAGGGGACCCACAGAACCCCCATCACTCCAGAAGCTTGCTAAATCTCCCTCCTATTCTAGGGGGAGTTCCTAGTCTTGCCAACTCATCGGCTCCACCTTCTCACACCCCTGTAAGTGCCACTGTCTTGGGATAAGTTTTTCTTGGTTCCACCTTACTTACGTCCACTTCCCAAGGTAAACCATCCACTCTCTCTCCTTTACATGGAAGCGAGGGGGAAACTTCTTCTCAAGGGGGAAATACAAACCCACCTAGTCCCCTCCAAGGGTCAGGTACTCAGAACACTCACACTATGGACAGAATTAATCCTCTACCACCACACCATGTGCCATATTTGGCTTCTCTCAACATACCGGATCTGACTAAACTCACCAATGATCCCATATTGCACAACCCCACATGGCCTGCAATGCCTACAAAAATCCCTTCAGACATCCCCAAGTTTGAAGGAAAAGCAGGAGACGATCCTGCCAACCATACCATGACCTTTCACTTATGGTGCTCATCAAACAACATCATAGATGATTCTATCCAATTGAGTTTATTTCAACATACGCTCACTGGCCCATCAGCCAAATGGTATGTAGAAGAAAAATCTAGGTCCCACGCGACTTTTGAATCCTTGGCCAAAGCATTTTTGACCTTCTTTCAATTACCCGTGCATCATGACAATGGCCTTGGACTACTCTCAGACTTCAAACAAACCCCCTCCACACACATTGTTGACCACATCCATGAGTGGCATCAGCGACCTAGTCTCTACAAAGTTGACACTACCCCCCAACAATGTCTCAATTGGTTCCTCAAATCACTTGTTTCCCTCCTTGCCAAAGATGTGGCAGCCACCTTACCCCGGTCTGAAGAAGAATCCATTAGCAAGACCCAACAATTTGAACTCATTTACACCCAATATGGATACCTATACATGGTACTCTCGCATGCCCCAAGAACCATGCCATTTGGCCAAGACAAACTTGGGATGTCTCACTCAGCAGACAGATTAATTGGTAACACTACACACCACAACCCATAGCCTCAATAACCACTCATGTATGGCACACCCCAATATCCATCGTCATATGGACGAATCCCTTATTATCCTCCTCCCCCTTATCAACATCCATACCCTATTTCCCTACCTCTACCCATAAGTGGACCCCCACCGACACCCTTAATACGCCCACCTATCCAACCAAGTGTTGGTACTCCCTCTACCTCAGCCTATACCCTAAGCACTAGTGAAAGCGCCACACCCTCCTATGTACCTTATGGATCATTTCCACAACATAATCCATACTTTCCATTTCCTACCCCCCCACAGCCTATGGCTCCACCACAAGGACAACCACATGCTAGGGTTAATTTTGTTCAACCCTCTCCCATTCAACAATATCAAAATTTTGAACAATTGAATACAGAAAATCCATCCCATCAGTCAAACAATGCTAGAAATAAAGGAAAAAAACAGAACAATAATAATCTCGAACCAGGAGGAAACCAGAACCAACCCTAGAAAAACCAGTCTGTCGAGTGAAACCAGAACCAGGGGAATCAAAACCCCCAAGGGGGAAACAACAACAAACGCAAGGGGAGGAACAACAATAATATTCAGACCACCTTCCCTTGTTCTCTTTGCGGTGAGTTTGGTAACTATACTCACCATTTCCCCCAAATCACTGACTTCAAACGGATGAAAGACTTTGTGAATGGTCCATGACCCTCAGCACCGCCTGACCTCCACAAGCCCCACAACAATATGTGCAGAAACCACCCCCATTCGTACTACAAAACCCCATTCCACACCAAGGGGTGATAAATACCCAACAAGACATGCATCTCATTCCACCATAGTTGGGACAGTATCCCAATATGGGCACTCCTGCCGATCGTACTATCCTCCTTACCAATGAGGAAGAAGTCCTTCTACAAATGCTCTATCGTCAGTATAGCACACCCCCTGAATCTGCTCCCACTACCTCGGATGCAAATCCAATCACAACTGGACCCCTCTTAATGATTCCTTTCCCTAATATTGAAAACCCCCTTTGTATTCCTCGCATCCCATTGCACAGGGTAGGAATGTCCACAATCCTCAGGCTAGGGAAACTCATAATTACAGTTTGGTCGATGACTTGGCCCAATCCCTGGCTGCCATGTTAGTCTTAGAATCCCTTCAAACCTATCCCACTTAGTAGAAGTCCTTACTTTCCTCCCTAGGGGAAGTCGACCCTACTGATACCCGACTCATCACATTTTATCTCGACAACAGAGACTCTCGCCTCCCCTCTCTTATCTCTTTTCAAATCCCCGTGAAAATTCAGAACATTACAGTTCATCGGTGCATAATTGATGAAGGTGCATCCACCTGTATCATGTCCAAATCTATATGGAAGAAACTTGGTTCCCCAGAAATCATACCATCTGCCATTACCTTAAGAACCTACAATGGAATACCCTCATCCCCCGAGGGACTCTTCCAAAATGTCCCCATCGAGCTCGGGGGAAAAACCATTCTTATTGACATTGAGCTTATCGATGCCCCGCTTGACTACAATATTTTGTTTGTTTGTAGCTACATGTATGCTATGAAGGTTGTCCCCTCTTATGTGTTCCAAACCATGATGTTTCCCCATAACGAAAATATCATTACCATTGATCAAGTATCACATTACGAGCCTAACCCTTCATCCAACATCGACAACATCCTCCCTTTCATCCACACTAATCTTGATGCTTATCCACTCATCAAGATGGGCCCCAGAATATTCAAAGACCCATCCTTGCTAGGGACATACCACGGAGCACCCCCGCTCCTCCATCCCTCATCACAAGTATGTGTCGTATCCTCCAACAAAATGACACTTGAAGATAATCTCCCTCCCACTGAGGCCTCTTTTATCCCTGATGTCCCACTAGTCTCAAAACTTCTCCCTCATGAATCCCCTAGAACTAATTCAACTCGACCCATTCCTGATCTTCCCCAGGGTCATATGTCGGTTTGGGAAACAGTCCCCCAAGACATTGCCCAAATCCCTTTCTTTTACCCCCCACCATTGTACAAGATTTCTGGGTAGCTGCAACACTTACCCTTCCTAATATGGTGTTGGAAATCCCATTTTGGTATCTACATCCACCTGAGATGGTCCCTTAACCATCCCTCCCTCCCCAAACAAAAGGAATCTTGATGCAGATTCCCATACTCACCCCCATAATACCACCTACACCACCACTCACTAGCACCCTCACCACAGATGGGGGGAAGCGAAAAAAGAAACATCCCACTACTCCACTTCCCCCATGTGTCCAACCTCCTTGCACGCTATGAGAGAAAGACAGACACCCCAACCAACTTGTGCCATCTTCAGGCCAAGCCATCTTACACTGGGGCACTCGTTTCTATATCTGCATTATTATCCCAACTTATTTTTTAATTCTTTTTGTAATTAAGCCATTGTTGCCAGCATTTTACATAGCATTTTCTTGTCACCTTTGACAACCTTCTTCCTTTTTGGAAAATGAAACCCATGTTACCCTTGGTTGGGTAATTCCTTATCACCTACTCATTTTGACATCATCCATAACCTCCGAGTATCCCACAGGCCACCTACCTCTGCTCTCTGAGTTTTTTCACTTTGTCTCACCTCTGGCACAACTTATCCCATGTCTAGTTGTCCCCCTGACACTCGACCTAGCTGTATGGTTGTTTCCACTTAAACTTCACATATATCCCCAACCAAGGGCAGTATTGAGTCTCACCGCATCTTGACTTCGTCCATGTACCTCATCAGTTCCTGATCTCATTTAATGGATTTCATGAATCTCTTTGCTTCTTAGAGTCACGTCCCCCTTTTTTTTGACATCAACACCGTTTCCAGAAGGGTGACAGTATCTTGACTCTCATTACCTCTACAATGAGGAGTCTCAGATGACATAGGGAGAACCCTCATTGGTCTTTGATGTCATTTACCCCCCTAACATTTGACTTCAACACTTTCTCATGTTACGGTGGGTCTTACTTTGCGACTATAACAGTTGTTTTTATATTTTCTAAAGACCTCTTAAATTGGTTGGGCTATCAATGCCCGTCGAATCCTTGATACTTCCTACAGGTGTCATTGCCTACGTTTCAGAGTATTGATCCAAATCAGAATTGTCCTCTTCTCTTATCAACATGCTCTCGATGGATCTACAGTCATTTTCACCAACATTCCACTTCAGTTACTGTCTTACACATTTTTGAGTTACATGACACAAGCATGGGGCATGCCCACCTCATTTGTACACAATTTATTTTTCACACCTTACGAAAGGTTAGGTCCTATAGGTTCCCCTCTCCCTCCAATGGGTCTCTCTTAATACTCTCATTTTCTCTCTTTCTTACAATGGTACTCTCAGTAGAAGAAACATTGATGAATTTCGGCTATATGTATGCTCCTAACCTCATCCATCAGGGAGCATCTATTATCATTGAAATTTCATCCACAAATGGTTACAGGAATCCAGCATCTTCAAGCAGCTATTAGTTCACCCATGGACCAAAAATGACCAAAAAATCATTTCCAAAAGGTCCAAAACTATACAACTAGATATAAAATCGAAATGCACTAAAGATATACAGGAAGTGCGTGCACGTGCGCCAATCGAAAACGTCGAAAAAATGCACATGCGCCCGATGCGCGACTGTGGACACAAAAAGCCACGCACAACTCAGAATGGTGCATTTATGATATTAGTTGGCCTCCCACCCACTTATGGTTCAGCTTCCAAGTCGATTTGACATCCAAATCTCGGCTGAATTTGGTTGGGTGGCTGGTTAAAGACCTAAAGGTGCCCTAAACAGACCCTTGTTCACACTTAAATATGGTTAGATAATACCTCAAATTTATGCTATAAAAAGAGGCCATGGGTGCATTACATATTCAAGGAATTCATTTGTATTGTTATGTTGTTGATATTCTCTTGGAGGACCCTCTTTCCTCATCAAGGGCATGCTAGCACCATTGCACTTAGCCATTCATATCTCCTTTTGAGTGAATGTGCTTTGGATTCTCTTTACCATTTCATTCTAGTTCCTCATTTTGTAAGAAGAGCTCAAAATTTGGGGGTCCAAGAGCCCTCCCTTGGAGGAAGAGGGGACCCAAAGTCTTCCTTTCTTATTGGTGTTTTCTTTTCACTAATACTATCCTTTCCATTGGTGACATGAGTTTTGTTTGCTTCTTATTCTTATGTCCCTATGCACTATAGTTTAATTGTTTTTATCATTCCTAGTATAATTATTAGCTTAATATTTTATGATTTATTCTTCTAACCCTTTCCTTTACTGTTGTCTTGCTTAGCTAACCCAACTAGGCTTGTAAGAACCTTTGTTTTTCTCATTTAGGTGACAAAAGAGGTGCAACAGTTCTAAAAAAAATTAATGATCTCAAATTCTTCTTCTGTCGAAGTTCCATGAGCACTCATAGATGTCTAGGTAAGTCTTCCACATAGGATTATCATATTTCCTCTAAATAATCCTATTCCTCCCAATGAAGGAACCATAGCAGGATTTCCCCAAATTTCCCAAGTTCTTTCTGTCATGATATTCACCTGTGTTTCCTCATCCAAAACATAGTCTATGTCGAAGTCCCCTATTCTTTTTTCTATGCACTCTTCTATTTTAATATCTCTGATAAGTTGATATCTCTGTGATCATTCAAGGTTTCTTTCACCTGTAATAATACAGTCTCTGATTATTTATGGGGTTCTATCATATCCTTAGTTTCTTGGCCTATCTCATGGTTTTCTTGTCTCATATTCATCTTTTCAACTTTAGCAATCATTCTATGGAAATCCAAAAATTCATGGTCCATAGCTTTACAGCAAAGTCAACTAGGACTTCTACTAGGGAATTCCTTATCAAGATGTCCCGATCTTCTACAACTATAACAAAGAGTTAATCCTTTATTTCTTTTAAATGACCCCCAACCTTTCCTATACTGCGCACTGGGATCACGGTAACTAACCTACAAAAAAATCTTACTAGGATCCTGCATCCATTTGTTATTCCAAACATTCTTTCTATGCATAGGAAAAACATATCTTTTACTATTCTTATCAAATCTACTCATATCCAATATACTTTCTTCTAGTTGTGCCCTAGTTTTCAGAATAGGACAAAATCTATTAGAAATACCTAGATCCATTCTTTTGAAACAAAAAAATTCACTTATATTACCTTTCTCCGAGCACAAAGCTTTAATATCTTACCTCTTTTCTTCAGATATGATTACTCTCTTAGCGCAGAGCTTCGTAGTCAAGTAGAATATTGTGCACTAAGAAACATATCTACTCACAGAGCTTACTTTTCTTCAATTCCTAGAAATCATAGTTTCAGGTCTCGACAACGAAACCATTTTTTGGCACAGGGGTAGACCCAGGGTTCAACGCTTCAACAGTGCACCAACAAAACCCTAACTATCGGCCCTTTCGACAACACCTGCGAAGCAGATGAAGTCTCACCCGAGGTAGAGGCAGGGATGGTTGCAGGAATCAAGTGTCTACAACCTATCTGGGACATAAATCTATGATTACAACACTTAACAGATCACTTAGCAGTTAATATTCATCAGTATTTAACCCTTATTCACATCGCAGGTCGAAACCCTAGTTACGGAGAAGTGAAATATTCAACAAGATCTAATACATCTAAGCACTTAGCATATAGAAATAGATCATATCTAGCATTCATTCACATTACTATGCACTAAGATATTATATCAGATGCATTTAACATATATCACTGCACTAATCATGCATCACATCAATAACATAACAACTGTAATGTACAAAGCAACCACAACACAGGATATACGTGGTTCACCCCGGTGTGGGGCTACATCCACCAACTCTTCTCTTATTTATAGTCTTCTTTCAATATTCTACAAGCACAAAGCCACAAGAACCCACTCTTCATAGGATAGGAGATCTGCGTGCACCTCACCAGATCCTCCTTCCCCGAGGTAGGGTTAAGCACAAGGCCTTCTTACAATCACTTGCACTTATCTCTACAAGGTCTTAACACATAGTATGCATGAAGCATCCACAATTGTCCGCACTTAGCTCACCGACCACATTACACATATAATTCTCTCCTACTTACATCTTCTAGCTTTCTATTTATAAATTACAAAGGGGCCTAAGCATGGGTAAACCCATGGGCCGACATCCCATACCCATTACATAAACCCTAAACCCAAAAATTCCCTAAGAAGGGGATGAAATCCCATGATCTCTGCTTTTCCTTGTGCTTCGCCTTCGACCAGCTTGTCGAAGTCCCAAAAGTGGTCAAATGTGACCAAGGTTCTCCAAAACTTTCTCAAGGTCCAACAATGTTGTTCATATTTGAGTATATGGACTTATAAAGTGTTAATTAGCTTTCAATTGTTTTCTTCTAAGAGCTCAAATGCAAGGAGTGAAAATTGTATACAAGGTGTGCGTTGACAAAGTCTAGAATTGATTCAGGGAATCTTAAGAGGGATAACGGTAACTTTAGACAAAGTGGTACAAGGAGTGCACAAGACCGAGAATCGACTAAGTGTTGAAAATCTCAGGATGGTGAAGTGCAAGGATTGCATAGAAGGATTTATTTTGAAGAAATCTCTAAGTTTGAAGTTACGAAGCATGAATTCCATATGGAATGTAGATAGATAGGAGGATACGTGTCAGTGTATCATTCATTTCAAAGGAGAAGATATCTGGGAAGAAGGGGTAGTGAAACATCAAAAATTTTCGAAGTCCAAAGAGCAGAGTGAATCCTGATCGTTGAGTCAAGAGGACGTGTGGCGGAAGATTAGCTACTTAGGAAGAAGAGAACTTTGGAGGAACAATGTTGGCCTTTGACCAAGTTTTGAGGAACACCTAGTCATATTTGACCGTTTTTTCACTTCAACAGCCTGTCAAAGATGGAGCGCCAGGTGAAGAAGAGATCACGAGATCTCGAACAACTTTTGGGGTTGTTTTGGGTTAATGTAATGGGAAAGGGATGTCGGCCCATGGGTTTACCCATATTTAGGCCTATTTTGTAAAGTATAAATAAGTAGCTAATCTGTAACACTCTTTCATACTATAACTCTCTGATACCAAACTGTAACGCCCCCATTCCAGGTCGGGCAGGCGCTAATTCGTGGAATAACAATCTTATACTTAATTATATATATAAGACATGCATTTAAGCAAATGAAACACATTTAAACTCAGAGTAAATATAAGAATTAATGCTACTATAAATAATCAATGGCTTTAACATTAATTCGTATGCACAGCAGAATACATGATAAATATAAATACATAGACATGCATAAACGTAATTAAAACATCATCTGGTACTTATCTTTGAAACGGTGGTAATTCCACCAACTAGGTGTAGGCCTTCCATGAACCTCCCAACCTTAGACCACGCTTCTCATCAAGCTCAGCAGTGGGTCACCCCTGAGTTGGGACTAAGCTCCACCCCAAGGTAAGGAATCCTAGGCTAGGCTGAGGTTATAGGGAAAACAACACAGAATGACTGGAAGGATTCTTCCCAGGATGCCATCTTATGCCCACTACTTCCGAACTCTCATTCCCCACATCCCTATTCCACCCGGGAGTATACATCTTCACAAGCACATTCCATTAGTACTACACCTCCCTCTCTGGGTCTCGGCAACAAGATGGATCAGGAAGTCTCAGAGCCCGAAGCTGGTGCTGGACACTCTCTAGAAGAAACCACTTCCCATCAAACTCTCTCACCTGGAGAGAGTTGTTCACAGGACTGACAACCTGCCTCTTCCAACAACAATCACCTCCCTCACCTGGAGAGAGATTACACACAGGATAAGCACAAACTTACACTGGTTAGAAAGCCACGCACAGTCCAGCACTGCGT
This sequence comes from Picea sitchensis, assembly GCA_010110895.2. Lineage (NCBI taxonomy): Eukaryota > Viridiplantae > Streptophyta > Pinopsida > Pinales > Pinaceae > Picea > Picea sitchensis. The sequence continues at coordinate 5,067 of SNQJ01S0124792.1, read as the reverse complement.
GGCCACAATAGCCAATTGGGAAAATGCACACGAGCTTCCCAAATAGGCTCAGCAATCACGAAATAGACTCACGATTTTGGTTTTAGGATTGCACAAGGTGTACAGAGATCCCACGCACAGTCTCAAACTGTTCAGGCAAGGAATGTACTGGTTATCTTAGAAATCAACACAGGCTTTTCGGCTTTCAGGTATGCACCAGGGTATTCTTGCATAGGTCAGACGGGACTCACGTTCAGATGGTCGATGGTGGAAATGGAGGATGAACCCCCAACACGGCTCATCTCAGCCATTTTATTTGCATGCACCTAGCTTGACACTTGTCACCCATGCAACTGCATGCATTCCTTCCATTTGGAAGTAGCTTGTCCTTCCAAAAGAACTTAGGATAAAACATATTATTCACATGTCTTTTGAAATAATATTAAAATATTATTCCCTAAGGACTTAAGCCCCTAGGATTATCCCCTAGGCTCAACACTTAGCCCCTAATCCCTTTCCCACTCTGTGGAAGCTTATTCCCCCATCACTCATTCATCATGGTCAGTCTACATGTGACGATGTTTATATTTTTATTAATAATGTGCATAGATACATGTACAAAATCAGGCTCTTGGCCTTCAACACTTAGGCTCTCTGGCCTAATAATCACATAAGCCCACCATCTTATATTAACTTGGCTCACCAGCCTATAAGAACATAATTACAATTCATTTCATAAACATGATTTACAATAGGGCTCAGCCTTAGGGACATTACAATCCCCCTCCCCTTATTTATGCACTGTCCTCGGTGCAACTTTACACAGCTTCTGCAAGCTTTTCAAAATTTTCAAAAACATGCAGGTACTCTACCTGCATAACATATTCATGATCCCATGTTGCGTCCTCAAGACCATACCAGGTCCACTGGACCTTTACAATCCCTATATATTGATTCCGAAGCTGTTTGTTTTTCCTATCTAATATGTGCACAGCATGCACTTGCAGAACACCTTATGGTTCCACCTGAATCACATTCCAATCGATAGCATGATTAGCATCAGGTATATATTTCTTAAGCAATGAAACATGAAACACATTATGTACAGTCATAGATGCAGGTAATGCAAGATTATATGAAACTGGCTCATTCCTTTCCAGGATTTCAAATGGCCCAAAAAATCTGGCTGCCAACTTGGCGCAACTTCCCAGCTTCAGGGAACTCCTGTTAGTTTTCACTTTCAGGAAAACATGATCACCCACTTTGAATTCTCGGTGGGTTATGTTATTATTAGCATAACTTTTCTGCATGTCTTGGATAGCTTTCAAATTCTATTTAATTTTTATCATTTGGTCCTCCATCTCCTTGAGAAACTCTGGCGCAACTACTGCTCTATCAACTGGATTATCCCAGCTCATTGGAGTGTTGCACTTTCTTCCATAAGGTGCTTCAAATGGGCTCATATTCAATGATGCATAATACCCATTGTTGTAGGTGAATTCTACCAAGTGCAGGTAGTCTTCCCATCTTGATGGTTTGTCCATCACGTACATTCTCAGCATGTCCTCTATTACTCTGTTCACCCTCTCTGTCTATCCATTAGACTTGGGATGATATGATATACTAAAATTTAGATTCGTTATGAATCCTTTGAACAGTCCTTTCCAAAAATTCGAGGTGAATTTTGGGTCCCTATCAGACACAATAATTTTATGAATTCCGTTCAAGCGTGCCACTTCTTTTAAGAAGATATCAGCAACATCTGTTGCCTTGTGAGTGGTTTTCAGTGGAATAAAATGGGCAGCTTTTGTAAGCTTGTCCACCACAACCATGATTGAATCGTGATGCTTGCTCATTCTGGGAAATCCTGTAATAAAATCCATGGTCACCACTTCCCACTTCCATTCAGGAATGGGCAAAGTTTGCAGCAACCCTACTGGGTTCCTATGCTTAGCTTTAACTTTATGGCACTCCATACATTTGGCGATGTATTCAGTGATCTCTCTCTTCATACCCGGCCAAAAGTAATGTCTTTTGATTGCTGCCACAGTATTATGATATCCAGGGTGTCCAGCATAGTTCACATTATGCATTTCTCTTAGAATCACAAGTTTCAAACCCTGGACATTGGGTATATACACTATGTTTTTGTACAAAAGTATTCCCTCATCTTCCAAGGTGTAATTTTCCTCTTCCCGTGGTCTCTCGCTTTGTTGTAGCTTTGCTACCAAGTCTCTGTATTGCAAATCTACATTTGCAGCTTCCAAAATTCTATCTTTAACATCAATCCTGTACATGCTAATGGTTGTAGCATGTAATTCATGCACCTTTCTGCTAAGTGCATCAACCACCTTGTTTTCCTTCCCTTTGATATGCTTGATATCAAAGTCATATTCACACAGAAATTCCAGCCACCTACTTTGTCTAGCATTTAAAGTTGGCTGATCAAACAACTATTTCAGATCGTTATGGTCTGTTATGAGTTCAAACCTCCTTCCCATGAGGTAACGTCTCCATTTCCTCAGAGCGTGAATGATTGATTCCAACTCCAAATCATGGGTTGCATAGTTCTTTTCATGCTCTTTTAATTTCCTGGACTCATAACAGATTACGAATCCATTCTAACTGAGGACCCCTCCCAGTCCTTCTTTGCATGCATCAATGCATACCATGAAATCCACATTTGGATCTACAATCCTCAAGATTGGAGCGCTGGTTAACAACTGCTTCAATCGCTAGAAACTTTTCTCACACTCTTAAGTCCACTAAAACGTTTTCTCCTTCCTTTGCAAGGAAGTGATAGGGTGAGCTATCTTTGAGAACCCTACTATAAACCTTCTGTAGTAACTCGCCAAACCCATAAAGGATCTAACTTCCGCCACATTCCTTGGCACTGACCATTCTCAGATTCCCTCAACCTTCTCAGGATCCATGGCAATCCCTTCCAATGAAATAATGTGCCCCAAGTAATGGATCTACCTTTGATAAAATGAGCATTTGCTCAATTTGGCATACAGTTGGTGTTCCCTCAACACTTGTAGCACCATTCTCAAATGTTGTTCATGATCTTCCTCTGACTTGGAATACACCAGGATTTCATCCAGGAAGACTATGATAAACTTGTCTAAATAGTCCCTGAATACACCATTCATCAAGAACATAAAAATAGCAGGTGCATTTGACAGTCAAAACGACACCACTGTGAACTTGTAATGACCTTACCTTGTTCTAAAGGCGGTCTTGCTGATGTCCACATCCCTTATTCTTACCTGGTGATATTCTGATCTGAGATCTATCTTCAAAAATATTTTCACACCCTTCAACTGATCGAAAAAAATGTCGATCCTCAGCAGAGGATACTTGTTCTTGACAGTTACCTTGTTCAACTGCCAGAAATCAATGCACAACCTCAACGTCCCATCCTTCTTCTTCACGAACAAGATCGGGGCACCCCAAGGTGACATGCTAGGGAAAATGTACTCCTTCTTTAGAAGCTCTTCAAGCTACAGTTGTAACTCTTTCAACTCTGGCGTACTCATTCTATAAGGAGCTTTCGAAACTAAAGCTGCTCCAGGCATCAAATTTATAGAAAAATCGATGTCTCTCTTCGGAGGTAGTCCAGGTACCTCCTGAAATATGTCTTTGAACTCTATGATTACCTCATGGTCTCCAATCCTTGAGACTTCATCTCTGGATGCTTCCTCCACATGGGCTGCAAATAATTGACAGCCTTTTCTATAGCACTTCTTCAGTCGCATGGCTGAGATTTCTCTAATAGCCATAGCTCTAGGAATCCCTTGGACTATTTTCTGATTCCCCTCCTCATCTAGGCATGTTAACCTCTTGTTATGATAATCTAGGAGGGCATGGTGCTGGTCCAACTAGTCCATTCTAATTAAACAGTCATAAGATCCTAAGGGAAGAATATTCAATTCATCCTTCATGCTCAGTCCTTTCAAGTCCACAGGACATGACTTCACTAACTAAGCGACTTTCCTCTTGGTTCCTATAGCCAACTGCACTAACCAAGACTTTTCATGTTTTCTTCTTGATAAATGAAAACTTTACACCACCCTAGGATCTATATAACTATGGCTAGCCCCTCAATCGATTAAAATAATAAATGGTCGGTTGTTAATCATACCTTCCACTTCAATCATGTGTGATTGAAATTCAGCTTGTTTGTTGTCCAGGGTTGCGTAGATCCTTGACATTCTACCGCCCATGTCCTCCACTGTTTCATCTTGTTGAATAGTATGGACAACTCTTTCTTTGCCATTTTTATGGGGACAATCCCTGTACTTGTGGTTCCCTTTACAGCCCCAACATTGAATCGTCGTCTGTCTCTGCCTTTGTTCCCCCATTTCAGCCATTCTCAGCTCTCTAAATGATGGATGTCCTTGAGGACTATTTCTGAAAAAGGGAGGTTTGTTTCCCTTCTACCTATGTTCCTTCTTAAACTTCCTCTATTCATCCCAAGCCTTTCGAAAGGTAGGCTTTTCTCTTTGTTGTTCATATAAGCATTTAGCCCTTCTTATTGTTTCTTCCATAGTCTTAGGATCATCATACTGAATCTTGTCACCAATGGTAGGTGGTAGTCCACTCAGATACCTCTGAATCTTGACAGCCTCATCTTCAATGAATGGAACATACTTCAGTAGTTCCAAGAAACTTCATTCGTATTCATCAATGGTCATGTTTCCTAGCTTGAGTTCGAAGAACTCCTTCATCTTTCTAACATAGTATCTTTTAGTCAAGTATTTCTTCTCAAAATACCTCTTGAACTCCTTCCAAGTGATATCTTTCTCACTAATGTGTTGCACCTGCACAAACTGATCCCACCACATGGATGCGTTTCCTTTCAATTGATACATCACAATTCTTCCTTCTGCATGAGAGGAATAATTCTGCAGTTGGAAATATTTCCTCATTCCAAGCAACCATGTTTCAGCATCTTCCTCCCTCTTATGTTCTCCATCAAATGTAGGAGGCTTAATATTATTCATCTCCCCTTTCAATTCATACATCCCAGATATCATGTGCTTTCTGGTAAGATATGGGCTTGAACTACTGTGTGCTTCCTTATCG
>SNQJ01S0124791.1:18605-32236 GCA_010110895.2 Picea sitchensis | reverse complement strand
AGAATAGGTAGCACTCCCTCAAAAGGACCATCAGAGCACTGTAGCGCTCCCTAGTAAGATTTAGGGGGGCGCCAGCGCTCTCAAAATCTATAGCACTCCCTCAAAAGGGCCAGGGGAGCTTTATAACGCTCCCTAACAGTGTAAGGGGGAGTGTTGGCGCTCCGAGATATTGTAAGGGGGAGCGCTCCCCTCCAAAAACTCAGTTTTTGAGGTTCTTTCAGATGGCAAAAGGTTTGCAAGCCTGCTGACTCATTTCTCCTCTTCCAAATCAAATGTTTGAGGTGTTTCAAGCGTCCTTCTCATGTTGTTATAGGCACAACATAGGCATCATGGCAGTATGCTTCCCTGACACTTGTGACACTTGTGAGAAACATGCAACACTTGCGACCTTGTGAGCAAAATGTGACACTTGCGACCTTTGTAATGACGACACTTGCGACACTATCAAAGTGAGTAATTTCGATGTGTAACAACTAGTCCAGAAATCCGCAGATCAAGTTTGAGGGGGTAAAAGTTGGATTTTTGAAATTCTGAGTACACCAGCATACTTGCCTCAACTCAGCGCATCTATCCCCTAGATCAGATTTTTTAAATCAAAGTTTCAAAAATTAGGGTTTCCTCATTGTTAGCACTTGGTAAATTTCCTAGAGGTTGACAACAGAAGAAATCTACTAAGGTAATTTTATCCAACCACTTTTGAAGCTGGGATCTATCCCTTCCAACTTCATAGAGGGATCTCTCTATATGATTTAGCTATGTTTCCAATTTTAAATATTAGGCTAGGTAAATAAATAGGTCGGTTTTGTTGTCAAAGTGTTTTTTCGAATTGGTTGAGACAGTCTACACATCCATTGGGCTATGGGGTCTGTGTTTTAATAAAGTATGAAATCCAAACCAGAAATGCAAAGGGAAAACTTTCATAGGGAGAGATAATATAATCACTGCATCCTTTAGTAGCTTAGATGATGAACAAAAAAAAAGATGAGAAAGATAATTTCAACAAAGAAGCAATTAAGAATTTCTTTATTGAAAACACCAGAGGATAAAACACTAAAAATCTTTCGAGTCAGAAACAGGGTATACGAGATAAATCCTGCAACATTCGTTACTCCTAAAGATTAGATTCAGAAAACAATATGGTGACAAAGCGAGAATAACATTCAACTTAGAGAGAAAACATTACCAGTGAATACACACAAGAATCCTGTAAAAGTGCCTCCTTTTTATTAATGGAAGATCTCTTCAAAAATATTGCAGTCTGATAGCGTGAGGGTGTGAAGATCAACAACCCTCAATAATTCAAAAGATGAAGTATTTATAACTCAAATTACAAACGTTCGTATCATAAATGATCAGGACGTGCTAAATCTATTTTTAGCCAAACTAATTTAACAAATTTCCTAAATCTAGGAACTGCTTGATGACATGGTGTAACTACACATTGATTTCTGGGTAGACCGTTGATGAAGCCTCTGCACGACCTCATCTGACTGGACGAATGACTAGACCAGGGACAGCTCATCTGCTAATCGATCAGATCACATAGTTCCTCCCATCTAAGATGACTGGGCACGTTGACTTTGAGTAACCTTTGATACACTTCGTCCATTTTTGTGTACTTGGTGAATGTAGGCTTGGTGAGGAAGATGTATCGAATCTCATGTTGGATGTTGATGTCCCAATGAAGGGCATCTAGAAATTCCTTGCCAGTGATGCTCCCTTGAATTCCTGCAAACTTTGAACTGTCCTTAGACACCTCAACCAATCTCTTCTTGTAATCTGGGAACGTCATCAATTTATCATTGATTACCTTCAGACCAGGAAGACATTTCTTCTGGAGAGCTTCAATCTTACTGAAGAATCTTTGTACCCCTAGGTCCATATCCTGAACCTTTTTCTTTTAGCTGAAGCATTAATCCTCTCTTGGTCAAAACTCTTTTGACCTCAAGGATGGTCTTTGTTCTGTCTTCAATTTTCAACTCTTCCAGCTCTTCCTTGGTCTTAGAGTTCAGGAACTTGATGATCTCATTTGCTTGTGTTGGCATCTCCCCCAGTTCTGATCTGATCTTCTCGATGGCCTGTTTGCTCCTCTGGACCAATTCTTTCTGCTCAAACATGATCTAGATCATGGGCCATATCTCATTCATGGACTTAGTGATGTCTGTCCATACACTCTCTTTAACTTCGGCCAAAGTCTTCCCTGCAACTGTTTGCTTCCGGAACTATTGTAGCTCCTACTTGAGTTGCTCTGTCACCTACTTTTCCTTGGAGAGGCTAGTTTGGAAGGAAGTTTTGAGTTCCTGAAGGTACTCAGCTTCCTTTTTAAGCCTGCTGATCTCTGTCTCCTGCAGGTTCATCTTTTCCATGGATTTAGCAAGGTTGGTTGTCTTCTCCTGTGATGTCAATGGAGTCGCGGATGGGACTCCTATCACTGATGCTGCGCTCACTCCTGAAATTGGAATAGCACTCAATGGAATGACTTCCATTCGCTTCAGTTGCTCTTTCTCTTTTAATAACTTCTCCATCTCAGCTTCCATTTCTTTAAGTTGTGCATTCTGCTCCATGAGAAGCTTTAGCATCTCATATTTCTCTCCTTCTTTCTCTGCTATCTCCTTCACCTACGAATCCTCTGTGGGTGGGAGTTTCAATTGTTTTCTAAGGGAGGCTATGTCAACATTCTTCTTCTTGATCATTTCCTCAGTTTCTTTCACATTTGAAGGATCGTAACTGATTTTGAGGACCAGCTCCTCCAAAGTATTGATCCTATTGTCCTTTGCAAAGGACGATATCTTCTCCAGCTTGAGCTATGTTTGAACATTGTTCATGGACACCTGCAATCTAGACGCTGAAGTGGAAGCATGCACCAATGTGTAGATAACCATTTCCCCTATCCGCTTGTGCAGATCCATATGATCAGTCGGATGCACGTCCTTCGTCTGGAATTCAAAGGTGGCCCTCTTGTAGTCAGTGATAGCCTTTGGATCTGGTACCTATGCCTGGAGGAAGGCCATGTGCATTTTTCCCTTCTCTGTATCAAATGATGACAGCATCCTATGTTGTGCAGTCGACGTCTGTTTCCAGAATTGGGTGCAAGTATTGTTGTCAGGGTCTGGTTCTTTTTCTTTATCAGCTCATACTTCTTGAAGATACTCAGCTTCAATCCTCCCTTGCCTAGCTGGGTGGTCAATGGAGGATCTGTAGATTCTCTGTCACTGCTGAGGTTAGGGCCTTATGGACGCTCGAACCGAATGGTAGAACACCGACTTTGGTCACTATGGTAGACGGGGCTTATTTTTCCCCGGTCGGGCTAGGAGCTGCAGTCGTCTTAGACCTCTTGGTATGCAGCTGGAATTCCTCGGAAGATACCTCAGTGACTGGCGGAGATAAATCCTGCCTTGACCTCTTCTCTTTAGGGACCTATGGCATGGTCGTTTGTGACACAGTGGCTGGGGGATCTTGTTGTTCTACTTCAACCAATGTTCCAGGCTCCCACACTGTCTGATTTGCAAATTTTTCCACTTCAGGCCTAGCTTCATGAACATATGGGATGTTCTTGTTCTTCACCCTCATCTCTAAGATGATCCCATATGGATCATAATTCCATGGGAAGCTCATGAATAACTTCATCTCCCTCAATATCCTGTCTGCTTCTTCCCCAGCACCACGATTGTTGCAGATGAAGGAGCCAATCTTCCCCTTGATTCTTAGCTGCTGCTTTTTCTTCAACGACACAAAATGGATATCGTCGGAATTAATAATCTGCCTTATATATTCTAGAGAAAATATTCTGACAGGCAGATACTTGGGCAACTTATACGGTGCCAACTCGCACCCGTATACTCTGATCTCGGTGTAATCTTTATACGAGTACCAATCCCCGGTCTTTGTGTTGTCCGAGAGATGCAAGATTCTCTAGACTTCTTTGTTTATTCGAGGTTCGGGCCTACCACCTAGCATGCTTACCACAGGGTGGTAGAATTGGTCAATGAACTCCTTGAAGCTGAAATCAGTGGAGTTGTGCTTGAGAAAGGAGGTCCATGTTGTGAGTGCTTGAGGTCTACAATCTCCATCCATCTTCTGCATGGAAAAGCCAAATTTATCCACCTGGAAGAAGACGAACAAGTATGCTAGTATTGTTGAGTATATGAACATGCCTTCCGTGCCGAAATTCACGAACTGTTCATGAATATTGTCAGCCAAGAATGTACTGAAGTCAAACTAGGTGGTGGGATTTTCATCGGTAGAAAAGATGGATAGAAAACCCAGAATGGGTTCATCAACCCACTAATTAGAATAGTATCCTAACAAAGCACAAAGGGATGAAATGACCTCGTTTCCCTTAGTGGAGAACGTGGAATACGGATAAGGAGGATTTGTGGAGGGAAATTGAGTGGATGGGGGAAGGAAAAGATTGAATATTTGAGCTCTTTGGGGGAAGGTCATCTTCTGGTACAACTCTGTAAGGATTTCAAGGTTGAAGGGAGACGTAGAGTTGGCTCGGGGGATTTGCATCATCTGGTCTATGGATTCGAGCGTGATGAGGAACAGGATTTCTCCAGATGAGGAGATGAAAGCTCTTTGTTCGGGAATATAGTGGGCTTGACACTTGAGAGCGAACTCGGGAAAATGGTGGCTCTAAGGGAAGAGGTTGAGGGGTAAATTGGACTCCCAAAGTCCAATTTCATCACTCTGGTCCGGGAAAACTTCCCTGAGCTACAACTGGAGGTCTGAAAAATCAAAATCGCATTTAGTATCCGTGATTAATCGATCTTTGTCGACCAGTGGGATCCTGTCTAGGTCGACAGGAGGTAGGAGAAACAAATTCTCCTCTCCTTCTGCTTGTTTGGATTTTGGTGCCATTTCTGCAACAGTACCTACAATAAAACACAACGTTAGTGGGGGCGACTGACTGTGGATGAGGGTGACGGATTGTAACAGAGGAGTAAGTGGTGAATTTCTCTGGTGCGATGGGTGAATATCGAAAGTGAGTTGCATAACGGTAGTTTTAATTTAAACAGGTGTCCGTTGGGCACGGGAGACAGGTCAGTTGGATAACGGATAGGTTATCCAGTAATAAATGGCCAACGGATCATTTTGAGGGTGAGATGGCGGGTGACGGTGGCTAAGGGATACGGATGGGTGACGTGGAGGCTATCGATTGAAGGTAAAAGTCATAGTAAGGGGCTTGCCACGAGCGAATGGGGGGAAGGACTGACAACAGTTATGGGACATGACCAGTTCATGAAAGGTGGAGGGTGATGTCCAGTGGTGATGGAGGTCTGTCAGATAGCATATGGTGATGGAAATCGGGACCATTAAAATGATTCCATGTATAGGCAGGGGCCCACAAGAGGAAGAATACCATTCCGGACCCGCCCCCCTCGGTTAAAAGCAGATCATCCGGGGGAGTCTGAAATCCATTTTGGGTCGTTGATCTGTGTGCCTGTTTTTGAGCCGCATATCTAAGCGCTCTGTTTATGACACATTCCGGACCCCCCCCCTCCATTAAAGGCAGAATGTATGGGGGGGGTCCGGAATCCAACACTGGCCACAGATTTGAGCGCTTGATCCTGGGTCGTCTAGATGCGTGCGAGTCTTATCATCGATTCCGGACCCCCCCTGGGTTAAAAGCAGAACGATCGGGGGGGTATGGAATGCTCTATACACCGTAGATCTGGGTGCCATGATCAGGACCATTGATAGGTGTAGGGAGCATAAGTGGGGAGCGGAAAACACATGCACTGGGAAAAAATTAGGATAAATGCGTTTTATGGGTTTTTCCAAGGTTTTTCAAGTAGAGACCACCATGGGGCTTGACCAAACGATCCTTTAAGCATCTAAAACATGGTGAAACACTTACATCAAACTGGTTCTTATTGAAATGAAACAATAAAGCAACTAGCCTACATTCTAACCTAGTTTCCTATGACAGTTAACACAGATTAGACAGTTGGGTTAAGAAATTACTCTACCCTGGGGCTATCTGACTAGGATTAGACAGTCTGACCAGATTTATTCACTAATCTAACCTAGACACTTTGAATAAGATTAAACTGTTTAGCCAAATTCATTCACTACCCTATCAACATCAAATTTAAAAAGAAATTGGCCATGCTTGAAAGGTATGGACCAAGTTACTATTATTGCATGGGGTTGTTATTGAAAATATTTTATGCCCTCTTTTTCTTTCTTTCTTTTTCTTTTCTCAAAATATTTGCAAAATGAAAAATCATTTGTCAACAAAAACACTAGAGACAGATAATATTCCAGTCACCAGTTGATCCTATAACTTATAGGGTGATAACAGCGGCTCCACCTGGGGATGGTACTTGCCCTCTGAAGTGCCAAGAATCCTAGTTCCTGCCATTCTGAAAACTTCTTCCTAGTGGCCTTCATTGATTGATTAGCTTTATTCTCAAAAGTTGGGAGAACAATGGTCAGCAGCTTAGGGCCTTCTCTTCGGGCTTCAACCAACTGACTAATGTTCTTCACTCAGAAAATGCATGCGAAAAATGAAAATAAAAATGGTATGTACAATGGAGATTGGAAAAAATTGAACCTTTACTGGGGTGGTACATAATGTTTCAACATTCTGCCATTTACAGGTCCTCCTGGCAGATCTGTCCCATCAGCGTTGTTTAGAAAGAAAGCATTGTTTCCCCTGAAAGCTTGGATCATGTATGCTCCTCTCCACAGAATGTCAAATTTTTCATGTTTTCCCTTGTCTTTGTTTCTGGCATCCCATCTCAGCACCAAATCTCCTGGCTCAAAATCATCTTCCTTGGTTCTTTTGTCAAAAATCTTCTTGATGCTTTCTTGGATTACCTGAGTCTTGTTGAAAACATCTTCCCTAGACTGCTATAAATGGATCATTTGGTTGATCCTTCTCTGTGAGTCATTCGACTCAGCTTGTACATCTTTAAGAAACTTCATGACAGGAACTCCTAAGGAAGTGGGGAAAAATGCCTCTGTGCCATAGACCAGCTGGTATGGTGACATACCGATTGACCTTTTGGTGGTCAGTCTGTCAGCCCACAACGTGAACACCAACTTATTATGCCAAGATTTCTTGTTTTCCTGCAACGTTTTCTTGATGATATTTACCAAGGTTTTGTTTGAAGATTTTGTCAGCCCATTCCCCTGAGGGTAGTAAGTGGTGGAATGCCCCAAACCAATGTGATATTGGTTGTAGAAATCTATGAGCTTCTTCGACCGAAAAGCAACTGCATTATCAGTTATAATCTTTCTAGGACATCCAAAGCAAGACAAGATATTATTTTCAAGGAATTTGATAATAACAGAGTCAGTGGCTTGCCTTCTTGGTACTGCTTCGATCCATTTGGTAAAATAATCGGTGGAAGTGAGAATCCACCTGTGCTGGCCTAAAGAAGGGCTGTGTATTTCTCCGATGAAGTCCAGTCCCCATTGCTGGAAAGGGGCTTCAACTGAGATCGGTTTCAAGGGGAGAGGAAGGAGTTTCCTTTTGCCTTCAAACAACTAACATTGATGACATGCAGTTACTTTATGATGTACATCGGCGAATAGGGTGGGCCAATAGAATCCAGCTCTGAGTATTTTGTTGGATGTGACCTTCCAGTTCAAATGGCCACCACATTCTCCTACATGAAATTCTTGTAACACGTTGTCAACTTCATCTTTCAATAAACAATTTAACAAAATGCCTCTAGGATCTTTCCAATACAAATTGCCTTCTTGAATACAGAATTTTAAGGCTTTCAACTTTAAAAATCTAGCTTTAGTCTTAGTCAAACCAGGGGGAGCTTGTAGATTTTGCAAAATGAATATAAGGTCTGCGTACCATGGAGAGTTGAGAAATACCTCTCTCATGCTTGGAGTCGCCATCTCGCTCGGTTCATCTGCTGCAGCTAAAAAATTAATGTCAAGTGCATGGAAATTAGATTCAGCCATTAATTTAGCTAGGCCCTGACCCTTGATTAGTTTTGTAGGCTTAATCTCTATATTGTATTCTAAAATGACAACAATCCATTTTCCCCTTCTTCCATCAGGGTTGTCCCAGGTTAAAATGTCTTTTACTACCGCATTCGGAACATAAGCTATGGTGTGGGAATGAAGAATGTAGACTCTAAAGTCTTTTATGGCTTTTACCAAGGCAAAAGCTTGTTTCTCTATTATCTTGTAATTCAGAGCAGCGTCTCTCAACGCTTTACTAAAGAAAGATATGGGTTGTTCATACCCTTCATTGTTCTTTTGTAGTAAGACTGCTACTATAGTATGTTCGGAAGCGAAAGAAAAAAGATAGAAATCTTTGGTAAAATCAGGACTGATTAAGACAGGGGCTTCTGTGAGTGCTTGTTTGACTTGTTCAAAAGACTGTCTGGACTCAGCGTCCCATTTTATTTTCACATCCTTTTTTAGCATATTTGTAATTTTTCTAAGGAGCTCTACTAGATTTGGAATGAATCTGCGAAGAACGTTTATTCTCTCGATAAAAGACTGTAATTCTTTGAGGTTTCTTGGGTGTTCTAGTTTTTGTATGGCCTCGATTCTGCTGGGGTCAATTTTGATTCCGTCTTTGGAGATGATGTGTCCTAGCAGTTTTCCTTCCTCTAGCCCGAAAAGGATTTTCTTAGGGTTTAAAGAAATTCCAAACCTTCTACATTTCTCGAAGACTCATCTGAGGTGTCGCAAGTGTTCGTCATCGGATCGGGAAAACACAGTTACATCATCTAAATAGACGACAATAAACTTACCCGATTCTTCCACGAAGGTGATATCCATCTCTCTCTGGAATGTGGCTACTGCGTTCATCAGACCAAAAGGCATTTTCACATACATGAAAGTGCCCCATGGTGTGGTGAAGGCGGTTTTGTCTTGATCATCCAGGTGAAATAGGACCTGGTTATAACCCGAGAACCCGTCCAGCAGAGAGATTCGACTAGATCCGACCACCCTTTGCAAGATGTGGTCCATTTTGGGTAAGGGGTAATTTTCCTTTAGGGAGACCTTATTCAGATTTCGGAAATCTATGCAAAGTCTGATTTCCCCAGATTTCTTATGTGTAGGGACCAAATTAGAGAACCATTTGGAAAAATGCAACGGGACTATGATTTTGGCATCGTACATTTTTTTTATTTCCTTTTCTATCAGAGGGAGCAACTTGGGATTTATCCTCCTAAGTTTCTGTCTGAACGGTTTTTGGTCTTCCCTTATTAGAATCCTGTGTTGTATGATGCTGGTATCATAAGCTTTCAAATCCTCATAACCCCAGGCAAAGACATCCGAATATTGTTTGAATAGCTCAATGTATTTGAGTTTTTTCTCTGGGGGTAATGATTTAGACAGTTTGACCATCCTGGGTTTCTCTTTAGTCCCTATATTACAGTCTTCTACCTCTTGTCCATGCGCTTCAATTTTGGGTTTTTTGGCTATGTCGTTAAAATCAAACGAGTCCTCTAAAGGAACTAGACCCCTAGGCAAGACATTCCTTTTCAAATGTAAAACATCGGCATCCATTTCGTCATCGCCTAATTCTCCTAAATCTACACTATTTACACTATCAATTTCAAAATCTGATGTATTTACATTTTCATCTTGGTTCTCTAAATCTATATTTGTACATTCAAAATCGTTTTTACACTGCAGAAATTCTTCGATTTGATCATCATTACCAAACACTTGCCAGTACCTGATATTGTCAGGAACGGTTGGTCTGCATTTCACCTCAACAGTGTATGGGTGAGTCGGGCAGAATGGAATCTTACATGTGGCTGCTGACGTAGCCAATCCATCCGCCATAATGTTTTGTCCCCTCGGCATTACCTGTAGGTCAACTTCAGTGAAACATCTAAGGGAATCAAGAACGACATTCCTATAAGCTCTAAGACGTGGGTGTTTCACAACGTACTCACCTTTGATTTTCTTGATTATCAACTTAGAATCACCTCTTACCATAATTTGTTTAGCACCAACTCTTTTCAAAAGCTTCAGACTGAGCATTAGGCTTCATACTCGACAATATTGTTAGTGCATTGGAAATTTAACTTGTAAGAATGGTTTTCTGAATACCTGTTTCTATGATTATGTAGCCAAACTCCTGCTCCAGCTCCTTCTTTGCTCACAGCTCCATCAAAATCCATGCTCCAGAAATCTACCGGTAATTCCTCAGTTATCACGTTTTTCATCCTTGCTACCTCAATGGTTTCTTGGCCTTCATCTTGACTAGATGTATCTTATGTCAGCTGAGTATCTTGTTCTCCCATGTCACCATCATTGTACAAGATAAAAGAATCCAAGTCGGAATGCGCAGAGTAAAGAGGATAGTTGTGCAGTTTTTCTTGGCTACTGACCATGTATTTCATCAATGTTTCTCTGTATAGCCTTCTTTGTTGCCCGAAAACTGGGATAGTGGCATAAGACATATCTAGCTAAAGGGTACCTCTCAACTTATCCCCCCAGGACCGGGATAGAAACATTCCATACTTGGGAGGGNGACTGAGCATCAGGCTTCATACTCGACAATATTGTTAGTGCATTGGAAATTTAACTTTTAAGAATGGTTTTCTGAATACCTGTTTCTATGATTATGTAGCCAAACTCCTGCTCCAGCTCCTTCTTTGCTCACAGCTCCATCAAAATCCATACTCCAGAAATCTACCGATAATTCCTCAGTTATCACGTTTTTCATCCTTGCTACCTCAATGGTTTCTTGGCCTTCATCTTGACTAGATGTATCTTCTATCAGCTGAGTATCTTGTTCTCCCATGTCACCATCATTGTACAAGATAAAAGAATCCAAGTCGGAATGCACAGAGTAAAGAGGATAGTTGTGCAGTTTTTCTTGGCTACTGACCATGTATTTCATCAATGTTTCTCTGTATAGCCTTCTTTGTTGCCCGAAAACTGGGATAGTGGCATAAGACATATCTAGCTGAAGGGTACCTCTCAACTTACCCCCCCAGGACCGGGATAGCAACATTCCATACTTGGGGGGGATGTCTGCAACTACCACATCCATGACCATGCTCTTTGCAGGAATCTGAACCAGGGTGATACATAGATCCTTGATCAAACCAATACATCTAACTTTACTGGAGTCAAATGAGTGTAAATCCTTGTAAGGTCTGGTGACCTCCAATCCCAGTTTCTCCATCACTGCTTTAGGCATCAGATTGTGGGAAGCACCCGAATCCAGCATAGCATTATGCAAGATCAGGTCATGTATGTTTAAACTAATGTAAAAAGGAGTGACATCACTAGTATCATCTCGACCATCTACTTCAGGTCTGAACAGAAGTTCAGGTTGATCATCTGTAAGGTTCACAATATCAGAAGGGTTTGTTGATCCAATGGTTAAGGACTTCATGCCCATGTTAGGTTCAATGGTTAGTTCTTTAATCACCTGTGAATGATAAACGTCTTTGTTCATCAATTCAGAAAGTGGGATGGGAATTTTTACTTTGGCCAATTCCCCCTCCAGGATAAAAGGTGTAGGAACTTTGCTTTGGCCCATTATCTCCGGTTTGTCCGCCACACTCTTCTGGCCAGAAGTACTGGGTGGAGTGGTAGGTGAAACCTCAGGCTGTGATGATCTTTTCAGAATGGTAAGGTTTTTCTTCACAGGAACTTTGGCAGTACTCTTCTTAGGAATCTTCTCGGCAGATGGCTCAGAGGCTTTCTTGGTTTCGATTACCTTCTTCATTTCAATCGTATTTTTTGGGGAACTCCCTTCTGTCTTTTTACTCCACAGATTATACTGCCAGTGTACCTCCAAAATGGAATTTTTGAATGCCTGTTGTTCTGCATCTTCGGCTTCTTCACTTACTTTTGTTTGATTGAGAAGAAAAAGTTCTTTCTCTTCTTGGGTAAGGAAAATAGCTTCGTTATCGTGAATGCCCATGAGATTTATGTGAGTATCTTCCAATTCCTCGATCAATTCCTCCCCTTCATCAGCATAATTTTCTTGTAGAGGAGGTCTGATCTGCTGATCTGGACCCTTCTACTCTCTTTGATCTCTAGGATCTCTCTGTCTGATTTGAGGAGGGTTTCTCCTAAAGTTAGGGTTATGAACCTGAGGAGCTAGTGGATTTTCTCTCGGAGGATTTCTGTCTGACACAGTAAGTCTTTCCATCATTCTTTCCATTGCTCTGGACAAAGAATCCAATTTGGAATATGAGGTTGACGTGGAAGGTTCTTCTTTAATTGTGACTCTCCTCTCTGACCTCTGACGTGCCCTTTTTTCCAATAAATTGGCCTCCACACTTATAGCACTTTTCTGCATGTCTTCCAGGGTGGTAGAATTTATTTCCCTTAGTTGGTATGACATGTCAGTGTCAAAAACATCAGGGAATTTTATCAATTTAAAACCCTGTGGAGGTTTGATTTTAGTTGGGATTGCGTTATACAGGTTGTTGAAACGAGTGCAGTAATCTTGCACTGTCTCACCTTGATTTCTTCTGATATTTTCGTATTCTGAAAAAAATTGCAGAGGGTTTTTCTTTACCTCCCATCTGTCTAGAAAACTCCTTTGGAATGTGGTAAGGTCAAGGATTGAGGCGGCACGCAACCCTTTGTACCATTTTTTAGCGTCACCTGTCAAACTTTGGGCAAAAAATATCATTTGAACATCAGCTTCATCTACTTCATGCAGATCATAATAATCATTCATTTTATCTACGTGTTGTTGTGCGCTCAAAGGTCCTATTGCATCGAACTATGGAAGTCTTGTTTGATAGTCTTGGGGCATGGCATGTAGAGGTGCATCCAACACCAGGGGAGCATATCGAGCTGCCATGATGAGTGGAGGTGGTGGGACGACAACCTGGATGATCGACGAGGTAGCGACTGAAGACGAGGATGAGGAGGGACTGGATAGCACTGAGGGAGTGATTTGCGGTTTAGTCATGGGAGACAGAACTTCGGGGGTTCGGGGTTGTAAGACGGATGGGTCGAAAATGATTCCAGTCACAAACTATCGGACCGTGTTCTAACCAGGCTTTGTCGGGAAAAGGTGTTAAAATTAGGGTTTTTCAAGGTAATGGGTTTCCCTGAAAAGGAAAGGGACTTATGCAAGGGAGTATGACTCACTGAGCTTTCAGCTATGGTCTTTTTCCTGAGTAACTGTTCTGGGTTATCTGTCACTATCGCAGGTTCTAGGTCTGGATGAGATCGAGTAAAAACTTTCTTGGGAGCCAGACTTCTTTTTGATTTTTTATATATGTACTTTTTAATTTTATGAGTCCGAAAATAATATGTACAAAGTTCGATCAACCTCTAAACATTACTTTATTCTCACTTTTGCAATATTCCGAGAACAAAATTTTCTTTTTTAGGGAAAAGAGAATGTGAAATTATAAATTTTTATGTTCTTTCCTCAGCGGAATCGCCACTGTGTTAGCACTTGGTAAATTTCCTAGAGGTTGACAGCAGAAGAAATCTACCAAGGTAACTTTATCCAACCACTTTTGCAGCTGGGATCTAGCCCTTCCAACTTCAGAGAGGGATCTCTCTATATGATTTAGCTATGTTTCCAATTTTAAATATTAGGCTAGGTAAAGAAATAGGTCGGTTTTGTTGTCAAAGTGTTTTTTCGAATTGGTTGAGACAATCTACACATCCATTGGGCTATGGGGTCTGTGTTTTAATAAAGTATG
>SNQJ01S0124791.1:8397-18555 GCA_010110895.2 Picea sitchensis | reverse complement strand
CCTCTAGCCCGAAAAGGCTTTTCTTAGGGTTTAAATAAATTCCAAACCTTCTACATTTCTCGAAGACTCGTCTGAGGTGTCGTAGGTGTTCGTCATCGGATCGGGAAAACACAGTTACATCATCTAAATAGACGACAATAAACTTACCCGATTCTTCCACGAAGGCGATATCCATCGCTCTCTGGAATGTGGCTCCTGCGTTCATCAGACCAAAAGGCATTTTCATGTACATGAAAGTGCCCCATGGTGTGGTGAAGGCGGTTTTGTCTTGATCATCCAGGTGAACTAGGACCTAGTTATAACCCGAGAACCCGTCCAACAGAGAGATTCGACTGGATCCGACCACCCTTTGCATGATGTGGTCCATTTTGGGCAAGGGGTAATTTTCCTTTAGGGAGACCTTATTCAGATTTCCTAAATCTATGCAGAGTCTGATTTCCCCAGATTTCTTACGTGTAGGGACCAAATTAGAGACCCATTTGGAAAAATGCAACGGGACTATGATTTTGGCATCATACTTTTTTTTTGTTTCCTTTTCTATAAGAGGGAGAAACTTGGGATTTATCCTCCTAAGTTTCTGTCTGAATGGGTTTTGGTCTTCCCTTATTGGAATCTTGTGTTGCATGATGTTGGTATCATAAGCTTTCAAATCCTCATATCCCTAGGCAAAGACATCCGAATATTCTTTGAACAGCTCAATGTATTTGAGTTTTTTCTCTGGGGGTAATGATTTAGATAGTTTGACCATCCTAGGTTTCTCTTCAGTCTCTATATTACAGTCTTCTACCTCTTGTCCATGTGCTTCAATTTTGGGTTTTTTGGCTACGTAGTTAAAATCAAACAAGTCCTCTAAAGGGACTAGACCCCTAGGCAAGACGTTTCTTTTCAAATGTAAAACATCGACATCCATTTCGTCATCACCTAATTCTCCTGAATCTACGCTATTTACACTATCAATTTCAAAATCTGATGTATTTACATTTTCATCTTAGTTCTCTAAATCTATATTTGTACATTCAAAATCATTTTTACACTGCAGAAAGTCTTCGATTTGATTGTCATTACCAAACACTTGCCAGTACCTGATATTGTCAGGAATGGTTGGTCTGCATTTCACCTCAATAGTGTATGGGTCAGTCAGGCGGAAAGGAATCTTACATGTGGCTGATAACGTAGCCAATCCGTCCGCCAGAATGTTTTGTCCCCTCGGCATTACCTGCAGGTCAACTTCAGTGAAACATCTAAGGGCATCAAGAACGGCATTCCTATAAGCTCTAAGACGTGGGTGTTTCGTAGCATACTCACCTTTGATTTGCTTGATTATCAACTCAGAATCACCTCTTACCATAATTTGTTTAGCACCAACTCTTTTCAAAAGCTTCAGACCGAGCATCAAGGCTTCATACTCGGCAATATTGTTAGTGCATTGGAAATTTAACTTGTAAGAATGGTTTTCTGAATACTTGTTTCTGTGATTATGCAGCCAAACTCCTGCTCCAACTCCTTCTTTGCTCACGGCTCCATCAAAATCCATCCTCCAGAAATCTACCGGTAATTCCTTAGTTATCACGTTTTTCATCTTTGCTACCTCAATGGTTTCTTGGCCTTCATCTTGACTAGATGTATCTTTTGTCAGCTGAGTATCTTGTTCTCCCGTGTCACCATCATTGTACAAGATAAAAGAATCCAAGTCGGAATGTGCAGAGTAAACAGGATAGTTGTGCGGTTTTTCTTGGCTACTAACCATGTATTTTATCAATGTTT
This sequence comes from Picea sitchensis, assembly GCA_010110895.2. NCBI lineage: Eukaryota > Viridiplantae > Streptophyta > Pinopsida > Pinales > Pinaceae > Picea > Picea sitchensis. Next base: position 16,791 of record SNQJ01S0124791.1, on the reverse strand, counting down.
CTCTGTATAGCCTTCTTTGTTGCCCGAAAACTGGGATAGTGGCATAAGACATATCTAGTTGCAGGGTACCTCTCAACTTAGCCCCCCAGGACCGGGATAGAAACATTCCATACTTGGGGGGGATGTCTGCAACTACCACATCCATGACCATGCTCTTTGCAGGAATTTGAACCAGGGTGATACATAGATCCTTGATCAAACCAATACATCTAACTTTACTGGAGTCAAATGAGTGTAAATCCTTGTAAGGTCTGGTGACCTCCAGTCCCAGTTTCTCCATCACTTCTTTAGGCATCAGATTGTGGGAAGCACCTGAATCTAGCATAGCGTTATGCAAGATTAGGTCATGTATGTTTAGACTGATGTAAAAAGGAGCGACATCACCAGTATCATCTCGACCATCTACTTCAGGTCCGAACAAAATTTCAGGTTGATCATCTGTAAGGTTCACAGTATCAGAATGGTTTGTTGATCCAATGGTTAAGGCCTTCGTGCCTATGTCAGGTTCAATGGTCAGTGCTTTAATCACATGTGAACGATAAATGTCTTTGTTCATCAATTCATAAAGTGGGATGGGAATTTTTACTTTGGCCAATTCCCCCTCCAGGCTGAAAGGTGTAGGAACTTTGCTTTGGCTCATTATCTCCGGTTTGTCCGCCACACTCTTCTAGCCGAAAGTACTGGGTGGAGTGGTAGGTGAAACCTCGGGCTGTGATGATCTTTTCATAATGGTAAGGTTTTTCTTCACAGGAACTTCGGCAGTACTCTTCTCAGGAATCTTCTCGGCAGAGGGCTCAGAGTCTTTCTTGGTTTCGATTACCTTCTTCGTTTCAATCGCCTTTTTTAGGGAACTCCCTTCTGTCTTTTTACTCCACAGATTATACTGCCGGTGTACCTCCAAAATGGAATTTTCGAATGCCTACTATTCTGCATCTTCGACTTCTTCACTTACTTTTGATTGATTGAGAAGAAAAAGTTCTTGCTCTTCTTGGGTAAGGAAAATAGCTTCATTATCGTGAATGCCCATGAGATTTATGTGAGTATCTTCTAATTCCTCGATCACTTCCTCCCCTTCATAAGCATAATTTTCTTGTAGAGGAGGTCTGATCTATTGATCTGGACCCCTCTTCTCTCTTTGATCTCTAGGATCTCTCTGTCTGATTTGAGGAGGGATTCTCCTAAAGTTAGGGTTCCGAACCTGAGGAGCTGGTGGATTTTCTCTCGGAGGATTTCTGTCTGACACAGTAAGTCTTTCCATCATTCTTTCCATTGCTCTGGCCAAAGAATCCAATTTGGAATCTGAGGTTAATGTGGAAGGTTCTTCTTTAATTGTGACTCTCCTCTCTGACCTCTGACGTGCCCTTTTTGCCAATAAATTGGCCTCCACACTTATAGCACTTTTCTGCATGTCTTCCAGGGTGGTAGAATTTCTTTCCCTTAGTTGGTATGACATGTCAGCGTCAAAACCATCGGGGAATTTTATCAATGCCAAACCCTGTGGAGGTTTGATTTCAGATGGGATTGCGTTATATAGGTTGTTGAAATGAATGCAGTAATCTTGCACTGTCTCGCCTTGATTTCTTATGATATTTTTGTATTCTGACAAAATTTGCAGAGGGTTTTTCTTTACCTCCCATCTGTCTAGAAAAATCCTTTGGCATGCGGTAAGGTCAAGGACTAAGGTGGCACGCAACCCTTTGTACCATTTTTTAGTGTCACCTGTGAAAATTTGGGCAAACAATCTCATTTGAATGTCAGCTTCATCTACTTCATGCAGATCATAATAATCATTCATTTTATCTACGTGTTGTTGTGCACTCAAAGATCATGTTGCATCAAACTGTGGAAGTCTTGTTTGATAGTATTGGGGCATGGCATGTAGAGGCGTAGCCAACACCAGGGGAGCATATCGAGTTGCCATGATGGGTGGAGGAGGTGGGACAACAACCTGGATGATTGGCGAGGTAGTGACTGAAGACGAGGACGAGGAGGGACTGGATATCATTAAGGGAGTGATTTGTGGTTTAGTCATGGGAGACAGAACTTCGGGGGTTTGGGGTTGTAACACAGATGGGTCAAAAATGATTCCAGTCACAAAACTATCGGACCGTGTTCTAAGTAGGCTTTGTCGGGAAAAGGTGTTAAAATTAGGGTTTTGCAAGGTAATGTGTTTCCCTGAAAAGGAAAGGGACTTATGCAAGGGAGTATGACTCACTGAGATTTTAGCTATGGTCTTTTTCTTGAGTAACTATTCTGGCTTATCTGTCACTATCGCAGGTTCTGGGTCTGGATGAGATCGAGTAAAAACTTTCTTGGGAGCCAGACTTCTTTTTAATTTTTTATATATGTGCTTTTTAATTTTATGAGTCTGAAAATAATATGTACAAAGTTCAATCAACCTCTAAACATTACTTTCTTCTCACTTTTGCAATATTTCGGGAACAAACTTTTCTTTTTTAGGGAAAAGAGAACGTGAAATTATAATTTTTTATGTTCTTTCCCCAACGGAGTCGCCACTATGTTAGCACTTGGTAAATTTCCTAGAGGTTGACAGCAGAAGAAATCTACTAAGGTAACTTTATCCAACCACTTTTGATGCTGGGATGTAGCCCTTCCAACTTCAGAGAGGGATCTCTCTATATGATTTAGCTATGTTTCCAATTTTAAATATTAGGCTAGGTAAAGAAATAGGTCGGTTTTGTTGTCAAAGTGTTTTTTCGAATTGGTTGAGACAATCTACACATCCATTGGGCTATGGGGTCTGTGTTTTAATAAAGTATGAAATCCAAACCAGAAATTGAAAGGGAAAACTTTCACAGGGCGAGATAATATAATCACTGGATCCTTTAGTAGCTTAAATGATGAACAACAGAAAAGATGAGAAAGATAATTTCAACAAAGAAGCAATTAAGAATTTCTTTATTGAAAACACCAGAAGATAAAACACTAAAAATATTTCGAGTCAGAAACAGGGTATACGAGATAAATCCTACAACATTCGTTACTCTTAAAGATTAGATTTAGAAAACAGTATGATGACAAAGCGAGAATAACATTCAACTTAGAGAGAAAACATCACCAGTGAATACATGCAAGAATCCTGTAAAAGTGCCTCCTTTTTATTAATGGAAGATCTCTTCAAAAATATTACAGTCTGATAGCGTCAGGGTGTGAAGATCAACAAACCTCAATACTTCGAAAGATGAAGTATTTATAACTCAAATTACAAACATTCCTGTCATAAATGATTAGGACATGCTAAATCTATTTTTAGCCTAACTAATTTAACAAATTTCCTAAATCTAAGCACTGCTTGATGACATGGTGTAACTGCACGCTGATTTCTCGGTAGACCGTTGATGAAGCCTCTGCACGACCTCATCTGACTGGACGAATGAATGGACTGGGGACAACTCATCTGCTAATCGATCAGATCACATAGTTCCTCCCATCTAAGATGACTAGGCCCGTTGACTTTGAGCAGCCTTCGATACACTTCGTCCATTTCTGTGTACTTGGCGAATGTAGGCTTGGTGAGGAAGATGTATCGAATCTCGTGTTGGATGTTGATGTCCCACTGAAGGCCATCTAGAAATGCCTTGCCAGTGATGCTCCCTTGAATTCCTGCAAAATTTGAACTGTCCTTAGACACCTCAGCCAATCTCTTCTTGTAATCTGGGAGCGTCATCAATTTATCATTGATTACCTACAAACCAGGAAGACCTTTCTTCTGGAGAGCTTCAATCTTACTGAAGAATCTTTGTACCCCTAGGTCCATATCCTGAACCTTTTTCTTTCAGCTGAAGAATTAATCCTCTCTTGGTCAAAACTCTTTTTACCTCAAGGATGGTCTCTGTTCTGTCTTCAATTTTCAACTCTTCCAGCTCTTCCCTGGTCTTAGAGTTCAGGAACTTGATGATCTCATTTGCCTGTGTTGGCATCTCCCCCAGTTCTGATCTGATCTTCTCGATGGCCTATTTGCTCCTTTGGACCAATTCGTTCTTCTCAAACATGATCTGGATCATGGGCCATATCTCATTCGTGGACTTAGTGATGTCTGTCCATACACTCTCTTTAACTTCGGCCAAAGTCTTCCCTGTAATTGTTTGCTTCCGGAGCTGCTGTAGCTCCTTCTTGAGCTGCTTTGTCACCTACTTTTCCTTGGAGAGGTTGGTCTGGAAGGAAGTTTTGAGTTTCTAAAGGTTCTCAACTTCCTTTTTAAGCCTGCTGATCTCTGTCTCCTGCAGGTTCATCTTTTCCATGGATTTAGCAAGGTCGGTTGTCTTCTCCTGTGATGTCAATGGAGTCGTGGATGGGACTCCTTTCACTGATGCTGCACTCACTCCTGAAATCGGAATAGCGCTCAATGGAATGACTTCCATTTGATTCAGTTTCTCTTTATCTTTTAATAAATTATCCATCTCATCTTCCATTTCTTTAAGCTATGCATTCTTCAGGGAGGCTATGTTAGCATTCTTCTTCTTGATCATTTCCTCAGCTGCTTTCACATTTGAAGGATCATAACCGATTTTGAGGACCATCTCCTCCAAAGTCTTGATCCTATTGTCCTTTGCAAAGGACGATATCTTCTCCAGCTTGAGCTGTGTTTGAACATTGTTCAGGGACACCTACAATCTGGACGTTGAAGTGGAAGCATGCGCCAATGTGTAGAAAACCATTTCCCCTGTCTGCTTGTGCAGATCCATCTGATCCGTTGGATGCACGTCCTTCATCTGGAATTCGAAGGTGGCCCTCTTGTATTCAGTGATCGCCTTTGGATCTGGTACCTGTGCCTGGAGGAAGGCCATGTGCATTCTGCCCTTCTCTGTGTCAAATGCCGACAGCAGCCTATGTTGTGCAGTCGACGTCTATTTCCAGAATTGGGTGCAAGTACTGTTAGTCAGGGTCTGGTTCTTTTTCTTTATCAGCTCATACTTCTCGAAGATACTCAGCTTCGGTCCTCCCTTGCCTGGCTGGGTGGTCAATGGAGGATCTATAGATTTCTCCGTCACTGCTGAGGTTATGGCCTTATGGACGCTCGAACCGAAGGGTGGAACACCGACTTTGGCCACTGTGGTAGACGGGGCTTCTTTTTCCCCGGTCGGGCCAGGAGCTGCAACAGTCTTAGACCTCTTGGTATGCAGCTAGAATTCCTCGGAAGATATCTCAGTGACTGGCAGAGATAAATCCTTCCTCAGCCTCCTCTCTTTAGGGACCTGTGGCATCGTCGTTTGTGACACAGTGGCTTGGGGATCTTGCTGTTCTACTTCAACTAATGTGTCATGATCCCACACTGTCTGATTTGCAAATTTTTCCACTGCAGGCCTAGCTTCATGAACATATGGGATGTTCTTGTTCTTCACCCTCATCTCTGAGATGATCCCACACGGATCATAATGCCATGGGAAGCTCATGAAGAAATTCATCTCCCTCAGCATCCTGTCTGCTTCTTCCCCAGTGCCACGATTGTTGCAGATGAAGGAGCCAATCTGCCCCTTGATTCTTAGTTGCTTCTTTTTCTTCAACGAAACAAAATGGATATCGTCGGAATTAATAATCTGCCTTATATATTCTAGAGCAAAGATTCTGACAGGCAGATACTTGGGCAGCTTATACGGTGCTAACTCGCACCCGCATACTCTGATCTCAGTGTAATCTTTATACAAGTACCAATCCCCAGTCTTTGTGTTGTCCGAGAGATGTAGGATTCTCTGGACTTCATCGTTTATTCGAGGTTTGGGCCTGCCACCTAGCATGCTTACCACAGGGTGGTAGAATTGGTCAATGAACTCCTTGAAGCTCAAATCATTGGAGTTGTGCTTGAGCAAGGAGGTCCATGCTGTGACTGCTTGAGGTCTACCATCTCCATCCATCTTCTGCATGGAAAAGACAAATTTATCCGCCTGGAAGAAGACGAACAAGTATGCTAGTATTGTTGAGTATCTGAACATGCCTTCTGTGTTGAAATTCATGAACTATTCGTGAATATTGTCTGCCAAGAATGTACTAAATTCAAACTGGGTGGTGGGCTTTTCATCGGTATAAAAGATGGATAGAAAAACTAGAATGGGTTCATCAACCCACTGATCAGAATAGTATCCTAACAAAGCACAAAGGGATGAAATGACCTGTTTTCCCTTAGTGGAGAACATGGAAGACGGATAAGGAGGATTTGTGGAAGGAAATTGAGCAGATGGGGGAAGGAAAAGCTCGAATATTTGAGCTCTTTGGGGGAAGGTCATCTTCTGGTACAACTCTGTAAGGATTTCCAGGTTGAAGGGAGACACAGAGTCGGCTCGGGGGATTTGCATCATCTGGTCTATGGATTCGGGCATGATGAGGAACAAGATTTATTCAGACGAGGAGATGACGGCTCTTTGTTTGGGAATATAGTGGGCTTGACAATTGAGAGCGAACTCGGGAAAATGGTGGATCTGAGGGAAGAGGTAGAGGGGTAAATTGGACTCCCAGAGTCCAATTTCATCACTCTGGTCTAGGAAAACTTCCCTGAGCCACGACTGGAGGTCTGAGAAATCAAAATCGCATTTAGTATCTGTGATTAATCGGTCTTTGTCGACTAGTGGGATCCTGTCCAGGTCGACAAGAGGCAGGAGAAACAGATTCTCCTCTCCTTCTGCTTGTTTGGATTTTGGCGCCATTTCTGCAACAGTACCTGCAATAAAACACAACGTTAGTGGGGGCGACTGACTATGGATGAGGGCGACAGATTGTAACGGAGGAGTAAGTGGTGAATTTCTCTGGTACGATGGGTGAACAACGAAAGTGAGGAGAATAACGATAGTTTTAATTTAAACGGGTGTTCGTTGGGCACGGGAGACAGGTCATCTCGATAACGGATAGGTTATCCAGTAATAAATGGCCAATAGATCATATTGAGGGTGAGATGGTGGGTGACGGTGGCTGAGGGATATGGATGGCTGATGTGGAGGCTATCGATTGGAGGTAAAATTCATAGTAAGGGGCTTGCAATGAGCGAATGGGGGGAAGGACTGACAGCAATTATGGGACATGACCAGTTCGTGAAAGGTGGAGGGTGACGTCCAGTGGTGACGGAGGTCTGTCAGATAGAAGATGGTGATGGAACTTGGGACCATTAAAATGATGCCACGTATAGGTAGGGGCCCGCTAGAGGAAGAATACTATTCCGGACCCCCCCCCCTCAGTTAAAAGCAGATCATCCGGGGGGATCCAAAATCCATTTTGGGCCGTTGATCGGCGTGCCTGTTTCTGAGCCGCATGTCTAAGTGCTCCGTTTATGACACATTCTGGACCCCCTCCCCTACATTAAAGGTAGAATGTATGGGGGGGTCCGGAATCCAACGCTAACCACAGATTTGAGTGCTAGATCCTGGGCCGTTCAGATGTGTGCGAGTCTTATCATCGATTCCGGACCCTCGCCCCGGTTAAAAGCAGAACGGTCAGGGGGGTCCGGAATGCTCTGTACACCGTAGATCTAGGCGCCACAATCAGGACCACTGATAGGTGCAAGGAGCATAAGTGGGGAGTGGAAAACACATGCGCTAGGAAAAACTTAGGATAAATGCGTTTTATGGGTTTTTCCAAGGTTTTTCAAGTAGAGACCACCATGGGGCTTGACCAAACGATCCTTTAAGCATCTGAAACATGGTGCAACACTTACATCAAATTGGTTCTTATTGAAATGAAACAATAAATCAACTAGCCTACATTCTAACCTAGTTTCCTATGAAAAGTTAACCCAGATTACACTGTTGGGTTAAGAAATTACTCTACCTTGGGGCTATCTAACCAAGATTAGACAGTCTGACCAGATTTATTCACTAATCTAACCTAGACACTTTGGCTAAGATTAAACTATTTAGCCAAATTCATTCACTACCCTATCAACATCAAATTTAAAAAGAACTTGGCCATGCTTGAAAGGTATGGACCAAGTTACTATTATTACATGGGGCTGTTATTGAAAATCTTTTATGCCCTCTTTTTCTTTTCTCAAATTATTTACAGAATGAAAAATCATTTGTCAACAAAAACACTAGAGACAGATAATATTCCAGTCATCAGTTGATCCTATAACTTATAGGGTGATAACACTCATAAAACCCTAAGTTGCAGTTGTAGTTGCAGTCTCAAAACCAGTTACAGTTGCAGTACCAATTGCAGTGGCATTCGTATTACCAGTGGCAGTCACCCTTGAAGCTTTGAAAGAGCTGGTAATGATTATCGGTGCTGCCAGATGGTGCCACTACCTGCAAATGATATCAGAGGTATGTACTCACATATGAATAATGGTTAAACCTTAAAGAGTATTTGCAGGAGAAGGGATCTCTTTCCATAGATCCAGAAGGATCTCAAGATCCAACACATTTAGAGGAATGATGCAACCCATGTGTG